>VBSM01002959.1:933570-956896 GCA_008086735.1 Cheirogaleus medius
GCCGGCTGTGGGCAAGGTTTCGCGGCCGGTGAGCGCGGTACTGAAGTGGTTAAAATGCTTCAGTGGCTTCCCAGTGCCTTTGGGATAAAATTTCACAGCAAAAGTCATGGCAACCATGAAAACCATGAGCATTGGGCCAGCCAGCCTCCTTCCCTGCCATTCTCCCTCCCTCCCATCCTCTACTACCCTCTTAGGTCTGCAAATGAATAATTCTATCCTGCAGCTCTGCTCCTCTTCCCCACTGCCCCCTCCCAACTGCAAGCTTCTCCATGGCAGGGGATGGTTCTTATGGACCCTTGCACTTCCTGCAGCCCCAGGACAATGCTCGGAACATTGAAAGTGCTCAATAACTGGATGTCCACGGCGTCAGCAAACGAATAGATGGCCAAATAAGCGAATGAACGAAGGCGTGTGGTTCTACCAAGTAGCACAATTTATTTTAGTTTCTAGCTGGCTGAAGTTAGACTCTACTCTGATCCTCATTTCAGACTGTCCAACCAGAATGATATATACGCTGAGCCAGCTGAATGGACAAGTTTGACTTTAGTCAAGTATTTATGACAAATGCTACTGCTCCAAGGGGTTTTAACTCATGGCGTGTTTGTATCTGCTTGTACTCTGTAGGATTCTAAGCAACATAACATAACATTTAAGATCAGACACACACAATCTAAATATGAGCATGTTAAACAGTCACGCTGAGGGGCTCATATGGCAATGGTCAAGGAAGGCTGGACAGTGACAAGTGTCTGGTCATGGTGTGCCTTCCCCTTTCACCTGCATATAGGCAGGACAAAGGTCTCTCTCCACTCAGGACAGGAAAATGCTTCTCTCCTGGATAGCTGTGCTGAGGGATGGGATGGAGGGGCGGAAGTGGGCTTGCTTGCCGAGGGGCATCCGGTCTGGCCCGCCCCGTGGGAGACAGGATGCAGGCAGGCCAGGCTCCCCTCGAATGCAGCTGTTTTCTATTTTCAAAAGTATATGTGGTGGCCCACATGATGCAACAGTGATAAATGCATTGTCCTGAAATCTAAACTGCAGAAGGAGGAAACGCCTGGCATTTATGATATGCCTGTCTGCTTATTCACTGAGAATGTTGTTTGGAGGTGGCTAATAAACACTGTGGAGAGAGTGTTTTCAGAGATCGCTGTGACGATAATGGCCAGATGAAGGGCTGAGACACTGATGACACAGGACGAAGCCTCACGGCGCAGCTTGCCCCCCTGCCTTCCATTTAAGCATCCTCCAGCCGTCCACGGTGAGGCTGCCGCATCCCCAGCCCACGCTCCCCGTGGGACTGGCCTCCTTCTCCCCCAGGCCCTGCACTGCTAAGAGCCCGTGGCAACCCCAGTATGCCCACTCACGCTCGCAGCTACCCACAGCTTCTTAACCCTGGCTCTTTCTCTCCTTTCCCCTCCCGAAACAGAATAATCAGATCTTCGCTAATAGGCCACTGAGGAAAGGCTACAGGGGACAGCCTCTCTGCTCCTGTCCTTAATTAAGCACTTACTGTGTACCAGGTGTCTTACTTATATCATCTATTTCATCCTAACTACCCTAAAAGGCAGTGATAATGACTATTTCCCCTATTTTACAGATTGAGAAACTGAGGCTGAGGGAAGGAGATTGATTTTTCTCATAATAGGTAGCTGTGGGATTTGAACCCATAGTCTGACGCAGAGACCTCACTCTTATTCAGTATATTCTATTTTCTTCCTGCTACTTGCCAGACGTGTGAATGTCTGGCGCAACAGTGACGCGGAAGGCAGTCCTGCCCGTGAGGAGTTCCTGGTTACACAAAAAGTGAGGAAAGGCTGGGAGAAACACAAAGACAACAGCAGCGGTGGGAGGGGAGGGTGTCTCAGCAAAGGTGGCCTCTGTGGAGGGAGGGGCATGAGCAAAGGCACTGCAGCAGATCTGCTGTGTCCACATCCCGTCACTCTCCCCACCGCAGGGAGTGGTGCATGCCGATGGCTCACAGAATTGCCCTTGACTGGAGGGAGCTGCCTCGCCCAGTGTTAGGTCCCCTCCCAGGGCAGGCTGGAACCCAGGGACTGGTCAATAGGTGGGTACGAAGTCTCAGTCCCCTTTGGTGCGTTGAGGACAACTCTGAAGAGCCGCCCAGCTCCAGGGCGTCCTGTGGGATGGCCGAGCCCCCGGGTGTGGCTGCATCACAGGTCAGCCCCTCCCTCTACCAGTCCTGCTCCCTCCCTCCAGGATGTGTCTCCTAAGAGCTCCCCAAGACCCCTTCTCACACAAGTCTCTTCCTCAGAGTCTGTGTCTCAGGGAATCCAAGCTAAGACAGGCATGGAGGCACATAGCATATTCCGGAAAGTCAAAATAGTCCGAGGTTGGCCAGGCTGTAGGATGTAGGTTGTGTCCAGTTAGTTCCTCCTGCAATTTGATCTGAATACCCCATACAGGACCTATAGCTAGTTTTCTTGAGAACCTAGCCTGCAACTCTGCCCGGTGGCACAGAGACTTGACCTGTTATCAGAGTAAACTGCTTAAGATTTAGAGGAAATGACAGTCAATAAGGCAAATAAACAACAACAAAGAAATGTTTGGGAATCATTTCATTTATCAATGCTTTCGGAACGTCAGAGCTAAAAAGAGTCTTAGAGAGCATCCTGTCTAAAGGACCTCAGTTTTCACGTGGAAGGGTGAAGCCCCAGAGAGGTGACATGACTTCAGGTCAACACAGATAGTGGCAGAGCATGCCCCCAACCCTGAACCCAGCTTCCCTGGCCTTGATGCTGTGGTCTTTCCACCACTCCAGGGACAGGTCTACACATCATACCTATAAAAGACTGAAAGCCCTTGATGGCCTTACTCATCTTTGTTCTCCCATGGGGAATTGTCCCTAGGAGCACAAATCTGCTCTTGAAGAAGACCACTGCCCAGCTTCCCCCAGAGGTTCCAGCAATTCTCCACCAGGCCGTGCACCCAGGGAGCCCACGTTGCCAGTGCCAGGCACAGCAAGGCTCAGTGTTGTTCCAGAACTCTCTGCACTTCCTCTGCTACTCCTCCACAACCCCAGATCAAATCCAGCTGCTTCCCCCCAACCAAGATCAAGCTAAATGCAGAAGCCACAGAAATCACAACTGGGGCAGCTCTCCCTGCTCTGGCACGGCTCAGAGTGAGGGCTGGTGCTGGGTGCGGGGAGTTGCATCTCTTCATCCCATGCCCTGGGGTAGTTGAGTCCCTCCCTCCTCTGCAGAGAGGGTTACTGGGTAGGCTGACCTTCAGTTGGGTCGCTTGGTATTACCAGTGACAGTCCTTAGCCACAGTACTTTTCACCCCTGCTAAATCGGTTACTCCAGACCATCCCTCTGTTGGAGGCTGCAGTGCTCCAACTGGGCCATGAGGTCTAAAACTGAGACTTTGTCCCTCTATTTGGCTTTCTGAGCTTGATAATTATTAACTCACGCAATCAGACTCCTCCGTGTGAACTTCTCTTTCCAGATTAGGCAACTTCCTGAGAAGTTGCCTTAGAGCAGCGTCTCCCCAGAAGGCTTCCAATGCGTTCTATTCTATGCGGTAGCAGGGGTACCCAACCCATGGTGAGTTGTATAATTATTTCATTATATATTACGATGTAATAATAATAGAAAGAAAGTGCACAATGACTGTAATGCTCTTGAATCACCCTGAAACCATCCCCCCCTCTTCAGTCCATGGAAAAATTGTCTTCCATGAAAACAGTCCCTGGTGCCAAAAAGGTTGGGGACCGCTGTATGAAGTTGGGGAGGGCCCTGCGGTCAGCTAAGTTGCAGAAACTGCATAGCTTTCTTCCTCTGAAGATGCTTTGTGCACGTCAGGGCAGTAAGTCCTGTCTTAAACCTGCCTACTTTTGTTTGACCTATATTTTCCTGATTCTATTTGACTACAGAAACTTTGTGGTTGTTTTTTAATGGAACACCTTTTAACCGCCTTGAAGGGACTTACCCTCACCTCCTTCTAAGCCTGGTTTCTCTCCGCTGTCCTGGTTCTTACACCTGGGCTTCCTGTCTAGGTCACTCTTCTGGAGTCACCATTCTGCAAATGTTCCTAATGTCCCTTCTTGCCCACCCACAAAGCTCCTGTGGCTTTGCTCCCTGCTCTGGAGTGACCAACCATCCCGGTTTTCCTGCCACTGATAGGCTTTCCTGGGACATCGGACTTCAGAGTGCTAAAACAGAGAATCCAGGAAAACCAGGCCATGACGGTCTTTCTATTCTGCACCCTGCTCCATGCCTGGCAGCGCACCCTGGTACTTCCTTGGCCTGTCTTCCAGCCCTCTTGCAGGGCCCAGCTTGCCTGTTGGAATTTGCAGCTATTTAATCTCAAACTCCCTGTTCCTAGTTGATGGTCGGGACTGTGACCAGGAGTTGCTTAAATACCTCCCTCCTGTTCTCCAGTTAAACTCAATCTCCTCGTCGGCCCCCGCAGCTGGGGCAGACCTTGAAGTTCCCTTCCTGCCCCTCTGAGCAAACCCTGGCCCCATGCCATCTGCCCCAAGCTGACACGAGTAACCACAGCACCAGGGGATCTTCCCAGTCTGAGAGGTACAAGGGAGCTAAGTGGCCATCAGGAGAGGTCGAGGTGACATGATCCCGGCTGAGAGGGTGCTGAAGGGGCATGTCTGTGCAGAAGGCACAGAGAGAGAGAGAGAGAGAGCGTGAGCACCTGTCGAGGAGACAGAACAGTGCAGCCTCCCAGCCCCTCCCCCACCTCCTCCTGCGGTTGCAGTGAAGCCGGCTTTGGGGATTGGCACCTGGCATCGTGACTGCCCGTCTCTGGGCCGCACAGGTGTCTGCTGTGCTGAATGAGTAGTCTCTGACGTCAAGGGCTCACTCGTGGTTGAGGAGGGTGACACGGGAACGAACGAGGGCAATAAAGCGCTAAGGTGTGTCGCAGCACAATTGATGGAGTGATTGATTTGTCCCTTGTTTTTACTACTGTACGTATGTTTCTTTATTCTTCCTCCTTTCCCCAAGCCTTTCCGTTCCCTTGCTCCGGGGCCTTTTGTGTAGGTCTAAGGCAGCAATTCCTTTTGTTTTAAAAAGCCCTGACTTATTGAGAGATTGGTGACATCTGCTCTTGAAGAGGAGGGATGAGATGACCTGCTGTTGAGTGGGGGAGGCAGATGTAGCCAGACCAAGGGAAGTCTGGCCCAGAAGCGGATGTTTTTTTCAGGTCTGGTGAGTAATGGAGCCCACACCGCCCCCTGTGCAGAGGTGCTGGGACCTTGGATGGACCGATTTGAACCTGCTATAGCCCTGGGGACATGGCAAAAGACCACTGACTCATTCATTCAGGAGTGATCTACTGGATGTCTATTCTGTGCCAGGCACTGTTGTAGATGCTGGTATTAGTGTCACGAACAAAACAGACTATAACACCCCTGCTTTGTAGCCCTTGATTCTCAGTTAGGGAATATGAACACAAACCAAATGCCTGAGACTTGGGCTTGTATCTGAAGAGCTGTGAAGCCATTAGAGGAGTTTGGGCAGAGCGGTGTGTGGTTATCTCTATGCTGGAAACAGACTTCATTCAGGGGTGGCCAGGGCAAGAGCAGGGAGACCAGTTAGGGGGCTGTTTCAAGGATCCAGGGGAGAGGGGATGGTGGCTTAAACCCTGGTGATGAAAAGGGCCTAGATTCTGGCCGTGGTTTGAAGGTAAAGCCAGGAAGACAACATGTAGGGTATGAGAGTAAGGGGAGGAAGCAAAGATGACTCCGGGGGTTTTGGCCTGAGAAACTAGAAGAAAGTCATCCACATTAACTGAGCTGGGGAAGGGTGTGGCAGGAACAGGTGTTTTTTTATGGGGGGGCAGGGATCTTGCACAAAAATAACAGAGTAACCCACATCCAAAGCAGGAGCACCACCAGCCCATGTGGCTTTGTGTAGATTAGAAATGGCACCGCTTCCTCTGGTGGACACAGCCTCCTTCTGGGGACACAGCCTGTCAGAGGGAACATTAGCTCTTGCAGCCTGAAGCTTTTGCGCTGTGGACAATCTCCACCACCCTGTGCAGAGGCCCTGCCCAAAGTGATCACTGGCACCTCAGAAAGACCCCTGCCAGCCAGGGCAGGGCCAGACTTGGGGACTTGGGGAGAGCAAGCTGAACTTAAAGAACCATTGTTCATGTCCCGTGTTTTATGGTCAACTTCATGCATTCCTCGGCCGTGATCCTGGAAACCTGTTTGCATGAGTCCATTCGAGGCATAAAGGCAGAAAAATAATGTTAGGGAGTATAAATAGTCTTCTTAGGATTAAAAAATGAATGCTGTTTGAAGTTTTGAAGTTACATGATTCTCTTCTTACAGGCTAAGAATAGATGAATTCTCTATTTTAATCTCTCTTAATGGAGCAAATCAAATAGAGGAATAGAAAGGCTTTCATTCTTTCCTAAATGTCTTACATTAGCACTGGTACGGAACACTCAATATTCTTGCTTTGAATAAATTGTTCCAGATCGAAAGGAGTATGTTGTCCTCTCTCACACTTGCTGCTACTGAAAAGGGAGCAGGCAATTCCTGGTTTTCCTTAGAAGGGACTTCACTCTTCTTGAGGGCTATGACAACTGCAGTCACACAGTTTATGTTTTATGATCTCATTCCAGCCTCACAACACCCCTAGGAACTGCTTCTATTATCTTCCACTTTACAAGTGAGAATATTCCAACTTGGAGAATGGAAATAACTTGCCCAAGACCCCTCTGTTAATATGTGGCAGAGCCTCTATTTTTAAAGGAAAAAAGGAAAAACATTTTTATTTTATTTTAAAATAAAAATTTTCCTCTTTATAGATTACCAATTTCATTTTTGGCATAGATGCAAACTCATATTTTAATTTGTCCAAATGACAATTACTGACTAGTCAACAATTTAGTAGCTTTTGGGGTAAGTCTCCTAAATTACTCAAGGAAGCACATGGGCCACAAAACGAATTGATCTTTGAATCATACTGTTCAGGAAGGTCCCTAATTCCTTTGACATTTCTCACCTGACTTACTCCTTTCCTTTTGTTATTATTATTTTCCGACATTGGGTGGAGCCTGCTTCCTCTTAAAGACAGTCACCAGGATGTCTTCCTGAGAAAATAAATACATAAAATCTCTGCCTTTGCATCTAAAGGTTTTCTGTTATAAGCTCATAGTAGCAGCTACTTGGAGAAGTCAGAATGATCTTCTAGATCTTCTTCTTCATGATTTGTCCCTCTGTGTTTGATGCATGGTGAAGCCCCGAGGTTGTTAAAGTAATCTCTTATCCTTTACTTCATTCGTTTTCTCCACTGATTCGTCTTCCCTCAGGATCTATAGAGGTATTGGTCAACTATTTACCTGGGTGACCTACAATTCACAAAAATCCTCCAGCTTTTGGTTGATCACTAAGATCTGTTGATTTTCTGCCTTTTGAATCAATCCTCTCCTTTCCATTTCACAGCCACGCTCCGCCCTAGTTCAGAGCCTCTTTATGTCACATCGACGCTATTCCAGTACATTCCAAAGTACTCGCCCTGCAGTCTCTGCCTTCCACACATATGCCTGTCTCTGCCACCTGCCATCTTTCTTAATACAAACCTGATCATGTCACCGACTGCGTGCAAATCTTCAATAGCTCATCAGCTACAACCAAGTCTCAACGTTATTCAAGGCTGTTTGCACTCTAACCCTACCCTATTTTATGTCTTGCCATTCCCTTCTGCCCTGAAGTTCAAACTGAACTGGTGTTTCCCAGCCACTCTGACCCCACTGTTTCCTCTAGCTCCTGGGTCTGGAATACCCTTACCTTTTCCTCCTCATTTTTCGTGGCCAGCTCCCATGCCACCTGCTGGGTGAAGCCTTTCCTGTTCATCCTGTTGCAGCAGCAGCAGCAGCTTGTCCTCTGCTGCCCACCATAATGCTCTGGACATGCCTCAAGTCTGGCCCCATCCCAGCATGGAAGGTGAATGGTCAAGTACACAGATGCCGGAGCCATCTTGCCTGGGGTGGAAACTTAGCTCTGCCACTTGCTAGTGTTGGTACCATGGGCAAGTCACTTTACCTCCCTGTGACTATGTTTTCTCATTTGCAAACTAGGGGACAAAATAGCACCTAACTTTGTCATTGAGTTGCTGTGATGATTAAATGTGTTGATGCATTTTAAGCTTTTTGAACACGGTAGGCGCCATATAAGTGTTAGCTATTATTATTTTACTTGCTAAGTGCACATCTCTCTTTCCAATTTGATCGTGAACTTCTAGGAAACAGGGGCTGTCTGACTCATCTCTGTGTCCCCAGTGCCCAGCACATAGTAAGTGCTTGGTACATACTTGTTCAACAAATTGGCTGATTGCAACTCTGCCAGTTGCTCATTTGTTCATTGAGTTAAATGATGAGCTAACAGAATTATTTTCAAAGAGCTTGTATTCCCCAGGTTGGGTTGGCAGCATGTTCCAGCCCCTGTGTCTAGACAGGCTTATAAACACTGTGTATCTGGGTGACTTGGCTGGGGGATTGGGTTCCTCTCAGTCTGCCTTCCTTATCTCTGGGCCTTGTTCCTTGTTTCTCAGATGCTCTGTGAATGCGGGGTGTTTCTTGTTCTACTTTACCCAAAGGAACTTTGTAATTCAATACCCTTGTCCTTGGTTAGAAATGTGTCCTTTCTCCATTGTGAAAGTTTGGTCCGGTTAGCATTCAGAATGGAGGAATATGCCAGGACATTGGGATGTGGTCACAGCTGAATGGAAGAGGAAGAAAGGGAAGATTCAGAGACGTAAGAGTGAAGAGGGCACAAAATACCAGGAAGCCTGGCATGGCTTGGACTCAGGCTTGGACTCTGTGCTCTCATCCAGAGATTCAACTCCTGATTATTTCTGCCAAGAAATAGTGACAGTCTTTGCTGCTCAGGACTTTGCTGGACAAATGAGTCCCATCATAAGCCCCTCAACTACAGATGCCAGTAAAATCTGGAGAGGGTTTAGCAGAAAGCAACAAAGACAATTCAGAAAGCAGACGACTGGAGGATATGAAAGGGAATTCCAGGAATTTGGATGGGAGAAGGAGTTACTATACAGTACTTAATCACAAGAAAATGAAGGGTGTTTATACAGACATCTGGAATTTTCTACACCCCTGTGCTTCAGCAGAGAAATTTAGGACAGCTCTTAGGCCTATGGGACTATTATCATGGGTAGGAAAGGATGACAACTGAGACGGTTTTGTCATAGCTCCTGTTCCTTCCAGCCCACACTATGGCAACCCTTCATTACCAATGCTCAGGGAGGGACCAGAGCGAATGTGGCATATTTAAAGGGAACACAGTGACCTTTTACACCAGAGCCCTACCCCTGTCCTTCTCCCTAGGCCCTCTTCCCCACTCTCTGACTCCAGAGGACTTCTTGCTGGGGCAGAAGTTCTCAGCCTTTGATTCCTCTTTCAAAAAGTGTCAATCCTTCATTTTTATTTTCTTCTCCCAGAACTATTCATATTTACAGAAACAAGTGACTGTCATTTCATTTTTGACTTTATTCTCTCCATTCCAGATCCACCTTCCCATTGTCCCCATTTTCCTTCTTTCTCTCCTTTCTTTCTTTCTGGGGGCTCCCCACACGCCTCTCTCTTGCAGTTCCTTGTGACCTCAGCTTCCCAGAGTCGGCCAGGTAGGGAGGAGCAGTGGCATAAGCCAGAGCCTGGCATCTGCTAGGTCACACACCCACAACCCTTGGCGACTGACAGCCAGTTTTGGGGAACTGACCTGGCTGGGACAGTCTCAGGGATCTGGCAGCTTCGGCTGACAAATTGCTTGGAGACCTTGGCCCACCCTGGAAGCTGGGTTGGCAGGGATCTTAGTTTCTGTTTTGTTTGACCACGAGTACGTTGAAATCTTGCTCTGTAATACCGTTTCTTCACTCATTCAACATTTACTGGGCATCTACCACACGTTGATTACTTGCTCTAGGTACTGGGCAGGAGAGACATAAACAAGGGCTCCCAAGCTGGTGAGCTGACTGCTGCTTTTGTAAGGAACTATAATACAGTGTGAAAAAAATTATGTGAACAACATGAAAAAGACTTGGGTGGATGGAAGGAAAATGACTCCATGGACCACCCTTCCTTTCAAATGTTTACTCCATCTTGGGTGGTCACCCTGATATAAACAAACATTGATCATGCCAGGTTCTTTTGACTTTGTCTAAACAACAGCCCATTTCCTTTCTCCTGAGGCCAACAAAACAAAACGGCAATAATCATTAGCCTCTCTCTACTGAGGTAACCAGGCAGATGTCTCTAACCCGGGGTGGCTTTCAATAGTCACATTTTGACCATTTTCTATGGAAAGGCAGACCCATAACTCTTACAAAACTCCCCCCAAAGTAGGGGGCTGTGTGGAAGTCAAATGGGGAGGAACCTCTCAGGAATGACCTCTTTTTGGAAAGGGGTGGGTAGATGGAAGGATGCAAAGACAGATGTAGTAAAAAGCAGAAGGCCTGGAGTTAGAAGACTAGACATCTGGTCCCAGCTGTTCACCACTTTGCCTAATGTCTCTGGCCTTAGTTTCCTCATTTGCAAAGTGGGAGTGATAACAGCATCCACCTTGTAGGGTCATCATGAGAACAGGATGAGAAAATGCATATAAAATGCTTAGAGTACAGGCACAGCTGCAGGGAGGATGATGATGGGGATGGTGAAGAGCAGGCTCTGCGACCTTAGGAAAGTCACTTATATACACCGGCCTCAGTTTCCTCATCTGCAAAAGGAGCGGGTTCCACAGGATCATTTGTAATTCTGTTCAGCATCATTTCTTCAGCATCTTCCTTGTTGGTGCCACACTAGACATTCAGAGAAGGGTGAGGTCACGACCCTGTCCTCCAGAAGAAAAGGGGACAGGCACACACAGATGACTCTAACAGATGATGTGGTGCCAATGAGCTGCTAAATTCCTGATCCAGAGCATTTAGGGCGGAAGTCCTGGGGATCTCAGTGGGGACACAGTGCTTGACCTGGGCTTTGAAGGACCAGTAGACAGAGACTGTGTCTTCCTTTGCGGAAAAACCCTTTGTCCTCAGGATAAAGGCCACATCCTTTAGCTAAGCACACAGGTTCCTCATGACCTGGCCTCAGCTCCTTTCTGCTGCTTCTCCACCATTTGTGCCACCCGCTGTGATACTTCCAGTTCCTGAAAAATGTACCATGCCTTCCCCTGCCTCCCTCCCATCTCTGCACATGCCAGTTCTTTGGCCTGGAACTCCCTCCTCCCTCTGCTACGGGACAGCAGAGGGGACAAGTAAGGCGCCAGGGTCAGACTGGGGGTTCACATCCTACCTTTGCCCCAGAGTGGCCGGTGCGGCCCTGCTGTGTTACTCAGTCCCTGGGTGAGTCAACGTTCACATCTACAAACTGGGGATGCAGGAGGATAATAGCACCTACCTCAAAGGATGCATGTGAGGATTAAATGAGGTAACACATGCAAAGTGCTCCCCTGCCAGGCCTACGGTAATCACTGAATAAACACGAGAAGTTGTGAACACTTTATGTCTGGCCTACTACTCCTGCCTACCTGCATTCTAGGTCTTAGCTTAGTCATCACCTCCCCACCACCTTTTCTGGCTCCCGAGGGTGCTCCTTTAGTGCACGGTATCCCTTTTTCTACTAGAACACAGCGCCAGCCCACCAGACTGCACACTCCACGCGGCTAAGAGCCAGTCGGTTGTGTTGGCTGCAGGAAGAGACACATGACAGGCACTCAGTAAATACTGAATGAATGACATGGGGCGAGGGTCCCATTGGTCCGAGGGTACAGCAAGCGACTGTTGGGGGCAGCCAGCGGTGGGGGTAGCCCGCGAGGCTGAACGGACAGGTGGACTTCGACTCCGCGGGCGACAGAGGGAGCCTGGGCGTCCAGGGTGTCCAGGGCCCCTTGTCACCCCGGCCCTGAACCTGGGAGGGCGCAGCGCGGTGGTGGGAGAGGATGGCGCTCAACTTTGGCCGGGTCTGCGCCCTGGGGAGAAAATGCAGCCTGACGGGTCGGACCGGCGCGCTCGGCCCCGCCCCCACCCCGGCCCGGCCCGTCCCCGCCCCCGTCCCCGCCCCCTCCAGCGCCCGCCGCCGCCGCCGCCGCTGGTGGCCCGCGCCGTCCCCGCGTCGCCCCCGCACAGGGCGGGCCCCGCACGCTTATTCGGCCCCAGAGGAGCGCCCGAGCCCAGCCTGCTGCCGGCCGCCGCTGCGGGATGCTGCGCTCCACGTCCACGGTCACCCTGCTCTCGGGCGGCAGCGCCAGGTCGCCCGGGGCGCCCAGCAGGAGGGTGAGTAGCTGGGGGCGGGAGCCGCCGCCGAGCTGGTGCAGTTCTCCCATCCCGGCCGCCCCCTCCGTAGGGGGTCTGAGGATGGGGACGCGCGGGAGCCAGCCCCTGGCCCCGACGACGCCTTAACCCGTAGGCTCAACTTTCCGGTCTCCTAGCTCGGGCTGTGACCCTCCCTCTCGAGGTTTCAGGGGCGCCCCACTGGCTGGAAGGAGAGGGCTTAGGGAATTTTATGGAATTCCCAGAGATTTCCTTTCCTTCCTGCCTCCTCTGTCGAGCCAAGTTTATTGGTGGCTCCAGTCTAAAAAGCAAGGAAAACATTTCTGCAGTGTCCTTACCTTGAGACCCAAAAGTAATGAAGATATTTAAAACTCAGTCTTTCCTTCTTCCATTGATAAAAGAAAGAAGGGGTCACTTGTGTCCACTGGTGATAGAATGACGCTGCTTCTGTAGGGGGTTTAGCCAAGGTGGGGCACCACTTTGCAAACTAGAGGTCAGCAGCTGGCCACCCAGGAGCCCAGTTGTGTAGGATTCTGGCTTAGGCAAAACACTTTCTTCTTTCTGATTTAAATATCAGCACAGGGGCAGCAGTGGTAGCCCTGAAAGCCCTGGCACCATTTCCAGGGAAGGTTGCCCTTTGGAAGCAATGTTTCCCTGCAATCTTTGTTGCATCT
Organism: Cheirogaleus medius; assembly: GCA_008086735.1. Classification (NCBI taxonomy): domain Eukaryota; kingdom Metazoa; phylum Chordata; class Mammalia; order Primates; family Cheirogaleidae; genus Cheirogaleus; species Cheirogaleus medius. The sequence continues at coordinate 946,511 of VBSM01002959.1, forward strand.
TTTCTCACCTTTCCAGATGCTCTGTGAAAGAAATGCTAAGCACATGGAGGTTGTGCCTTTCACACTCCATGTTTTCTCCAAGAGCACACTGCTAGAGGCTTGGTTTGCAGCTTTTAATTTTTCCATTTATCATGATATTCATTGCTTATCATTTGGCACCTCTTTGCTGTGATCGAGACTTCTGTAATCATGTTTGCCCAAGGTTTAGCTAAGCAGGTGGTTAAGTCCAAATCAAAACCCCCTTTGATACTCCCATCTGTTTGCTGGCCTTGGGCATACTTTCTTGCTTTTGCATACCTCAAGCAAGTGATGGTGGTCACCTCATAAGCTGTCCTTCTTTAGCTCTAGAAGAAAGGTGTTGTGTTGCTCTTGGGTGTGGGCCAAGAGATGGGTTCTGGGGGCTGTGTGTGTATGTGTGTGTGCACGCACACAGCAGACACTTAAGGTTGATGGAATTCCAGGTGTCTGGTGCTTAGCTTCATAGAGCAAGATCCACATTAGGTCCAAGTGGGTTCTTAGCCGCAGTCCCAGCCTTACTCCAAGATGGGTATTTGCATTTTTTTATACAAATCTTTCTCAATTGGAACACAATCACGACTGAGAAAGAATGAAGTCGCTGAAAAGCTAGCCCTGAGCTCAGACAGGGTCCCACCTGTGACCAGATTGCTTGAATTGCCCTCCAGAGGTGGGTTCTGTTTGGGGTGGCTAACATGATATTGTGGGAGGGTACAAATGTGAGTAGTATACCAGATAACATTTCTGAAGATTTTTTTCTTAAATATTTCCTTTGGAGTACTTCTTTAGTTACAGGTGCTTTGGTGTCTGGCACATAGTGACACACTATTGAAAAGGCTTCGCCTTTTGAGTAAGATGGCAGAAATACTTTGGACTGCAGTACTCAGGGCTCTGAATCAGACCATGCAGGGATGTCCATGTGTTCTGTAAAGACGGATATCTGAAGGTTCTAGGGTTCTCTCTATCTTTATGGTTTCCAACTCTGCTTATGATCTGCAGATGTCATAGGTACTATCTGTGTGTGTAGAGGGAGCCATGGTGGGAAGCTGTGATCTGTTGATTAATTGATTTATTAAGCATGCATAGCTCTCCTTCTGTGTGGGGCAGGGCTGGGCATTGCAGTCCACTCTACTTGTGGAGGCAGACGTTGTCCCAAACTACCAACGTACAAAGTGATAGCGGTTGTAGTGGGCTGGAGGGTAGAAGCTGAAAGGAAGATTTCTTCCTGGGGCATTGAGGAAGGCCTCTGACTGCACGTGCCGTTTGAGTGTAATCTTGCAGGATGAGTAGAATTTGTAGGGGAATTGACATTATTGGCACTGAAAGGAGGAAATATTCATCTAAATGGAATGCTTGGCATACAGTCACGTGCTCCATAACAACATTTTGGTCAACAGCAGACTGCATGTATGCCAGTGGTCAGAACAATTGGCTATACCATATAGCCTAGGTGTATAGTAGACTATACCATCTCAGTTTGTGTAAGTGTGCTCTATGATGTTTGCACAATGGCAAAATCGCCTAACAATGCATTTCTCAGAACATATCCCCATTGTTAAGCAACACATGACTACTGTATGATTATAGGGGCATATTGAACCTGCTTTGGGACAAAAATATTTACTTTTTAGAAAAACAAGAACAGGATGTCTTGAAAATAAAACTGTAGACCAAACAAGCAATCATTAAAAGTGTTCCTGAAGTTAAAAGTTTTTCCACAAAGACTGTACTGTTCTGTTGTTCCTCTCTAATGATGGACAGGTGATGGTTTTGAACAGTAAGATGTTAGCCATTAAAGTTGCATTTCTGTTTCATCCAAAGAGCTTATCAAATTAGGGACTGCAGGGGAAACCAGGCTACGTGGCTCTAGATGTCCAAGCCAGCCAGAAATGGTGGTGACAGCTGACACTGAGCAGGGAGTTCTCTGGGTCAGCTGCCAAGGGCAGTGTGGCCAATCAGACGGTCACCAGTTATCCTTTGTTCAATGGCTGCCACCTGCAATTTGTACTTTCTTCTTATCTGAAATCATCTCTCAAGGAAAAAAAAAACGGTGGAGAGAGTAATTTCTGTCAGCTGATAAACAAAGCTCTGAGAGGCATTTGTGGATATCGACCAACGAGAGTTGTGAAATTTAAAAAAAGAAAAATCTGCCTTCAAACCAGTTGTGCACTCACTAAAAATAGTTTTATCTATGGCAACAGCAGGAAGATAAATTGGCTGGAGAATAAATACCACAGCCAGATTGGTGACCTTGGGGAATGGGGGAGTGTTTTGTAAAATATTGACATTGTTTCATGCTTTCGAAAGGAATTTTATAAATGCCAGTTCATCTGCTTGATGAACCTTCGAAGTGAAAGGCCACTTGTGTGGCCAGGTTTTGTGCTTTGGGGGGAAGGCACGTGTTGTCATGTGCAGCCGAGTATTTTTGGCCGAGCTGTTGGGCCAGGGTGGTGTGAGGCGATGGACCTGTCTCGAGGATTTTCTCCAGCACCAGGCTTTCCTGATAATAAGACTGTTGGCCGGTGTTGCTGGTATTGTGGCCCCTGGGTGGCACATAAGAAAACAAAACCAAACCCAGCAAGGCACGTGATAGAATTATCTCCTAGCCTGCCCTTGTGATATTTCCTTCTATTTGGCCAAGGCTTACTCTGTTAAAAACTGGAATGGGCCTGCCAGTCATTGCTCCCCGCTCCTGAGTCCCATTTCTGTCCGATGGCTCAAAAGCAATGGCCTGTGAATGGGTCCGACAGGTGTTTATCTCACTTCCCTTTCCCAGTAGACAGAAACATCTGTGCACATAAGCTCTGCATCATCCTTTGGGCTCTGAGGAAGGGACGCAGGATGTTGTGGGACCTTGGCGTGTGGTGGAAGGAAGCTGGCTGCAGCATCCATGCGGGGAGGGGAGGTGGGTCCCACTGCACCCAGAAAACAGACTGGCTGCTCATCACCAGGCCCTTCCTGAGCCAGCCCCCAACAGGCCAAGTGGTGAGGTTTGGAACCATGGCATCCTCAAGGCTTAGCCAAAAGCCTCTGCCGCTGAAAAATGACAGTTGTAGGTTCAGAAAAAAATGTCCCAAGCTCTATGCTTTGTTCTTCCATCTGGCCGTGTCCAATGTATGATGAACAGAACTGAGCTCTGGGGAATATTAAGGAAACTTGATTTCCCCAAGACATGAATGGAGATGCCACAGTTGTTTTACAAAGGGTGTGGAATGTGATTTTGACCCATTTCGTGTCTCCAGGGCACTGGGTCCCTGCTGTAGTTTACCTATACTGTGCATCCACATCTGAACAAGAGAACTGTCGCCCCCAAGCTTCTGGTTACTGGGGAAACCCTTTTCAGTGAGTAAGCCTCAAAAGTTGTTGTCTAATCAAGTTCAAGGAGCTGTGGAGCCAGGGTTGACTAACTAGAGACCGTGTTGAAATGTTTCCCCCTAAGATACTTTCAGCAGTTACATGTGTTATGGTCTTAAAAGAGTTCCAATACTTCTCCAACACACGAAGAAGTAATATGGTGGTGTTTACCTCTTTCTCTACGTGTCAATCACACTCCTGACTCTTATTCATTCTTAAAGGCCAGAGTGATCTTTCTAAAATGCGAAATCTGTCACCTGACTCCTTTGCTTCAAGAACCTCCTCAGTACTGATGGGAAACAGTTCAAACTCCTTAGGTTTGTACCCAGGCTCTCTGATCCGACCCGTGCCTGTCCATTCCCTGCTCCCCACTCATACTGTTCCCAGACTCTCCAAATTACTTGCCAGCACCCAAGCTTCCAGCATTGCTCCTCACCTCTTTCCCTTTCTTTGTGCTTCTCCTCTGATGATGGTTGCCTCCTCCAGGAAGTCTGCCCTGAACCCTCCTTCCCGTGTACCCCTAGAGGCCTGTGCACCATATCATAGCTTGCTGCAGTTATGAGTAACTACTTGAGGAGTTTAGGGACCTGTCCTCCCTGGGCCTGGGGGGTTAGGTGCTTAGAAAGAGGAGGCTCACCAAGGTCTTAAACGAGCCACATTAACATCGAAATGGCAAATGGGAAAACAGGAAGAGAAGCCTTGGGATAAAGCCAGCTCATCACTTCTGACCCACCTGGGCAGGAAACAGGTGACACATGCATGGGACTGCTGGCCCAGGTGAAGAGTTTGACAGTTCTGGGAAGTCCTCCAAATATTCCAGTTGCCTCATCCTGCCACACAGTTGGAATTTCAGTCCTTTGGTCAAGTCAGTGGTTGTCAGCCCTGGTTGCACATAGAATCGCTGAGGAGCTTAAAGTAGCAGGCCCAGGCCCCACACAGAACAGTTAAAGGAGAACCTCTGGACGAAGAGAATAACATGAATATTTTCTATGAAGCTTCCCAGGTAATTCTAATGTAGAGACAAGGGTAAGAATTCTTCTTTAAGCACTGCTCCCTCCTTACGGCTTTCTTGTAAAGGCAGACACTCCTGGGACAGGGTTCTAGAAAGGTCCCTTGGGCCTTGTGGGATGGAGTGCAAGGTGATGGTGAGGGCAGCGTGGGGGAGTCGCAACACCCCATGTCACCCTGGAATCTTTGTGTGCCTTCCTGGACCTGTGTTTTCTCTCTGGATCTTGGCATTTCAGGCACATTGTGTGCCTGGTACAGACTTGAGCCCGGGAGAGCAGGAAGGAGAAGTTGCAATCCTCCTATTTATGAATTTTGTCCAGACACAGGAAAGAGGGTGCTTGGATGCTTTATACCACCTGGAAAACATGTCCAAGTATGCAGATGGCGGCAGCCAGTTGCTGCCCCTGTGTCACATCTTGCCCTAGGCCTGCTTTGTATGCCTCTGAGCTGAGAATGTTTTTTTATAGTGGCCTGCAAAACCTAAATATTTACTGTCTGGCTCTTTAAAGAAAAAGTTTGCCCTACCCTGATGTAGATAATTGGGCTGCAATTTCAGGGCTACAGCAGAGCTAAGCGGCCTAATCTAGATGGAGCATGCTCCGTTTCACACGTCTGCTGCAGATCCCAGAGATTTGATACTTGTGCTGAGCAGAGAGAGTGTGGGGTCTGTTCCTTCTGTCACGCCCACAGGGGCCACACCTTCTGTCCTTAGGAGGAGTAGGGCAGGAATCCACAGTCACAAAGTGGACCAGGCCCCAGAGAAATGTAAATGCATTTGGCTAATTTCCTCAGGGAAATCTGATTAGAAAAGTGATTAGCAAACCCCTGTCATATCCCTAGGTCATCTTCTCCCCTCTTTTTTTCTGAGTTGGTTATTTTCCGCTTGGACAAGCCCTGGTGTCAGAAGCTGAGAGCCTGAGGGTACTGGATCCTCAAGAGCACCTGTAGGTGAGAGACCCAGGCCCTCTGCCTCCACAAAGGAGGTCAGAAACCAGGCCCCGGAGCACCCACTTTGCTCCCCAGGTACCCTGAGTTGCAAACAAGGGCTTGGTTGTACCTTTTCTTGTGGAGGAAGCCTGAATGCTGCCTGCTCTTCCCTTACTGTCCATCTCAGGGGGATTGGTTTGCAGAAAGTGGAAGGTTCTCTAGGGAGTTTCAGGTATATTCTCCTTACTTTGTTTTAGTTCAACCTGAAAGAAAACAAAAACAAAAACAAAAACCCACCCGACATTATTGAGTAAATGCCCATGATGTGCTGATACCATGCTGAGCACTGTAAGGGCTATAAAAGCCATTGCAGTACAAAGCTTGCTTGTTCTCTCCCCCGTGTCTTCCCTTCCATCTACTTTGTGGTGCATGGAACATAAAAGATGCTTAATAACTATCAGTTGAATTATTGAACTCAGATTTGAATGTTTGTCTCTTCCACTGGAGGTTTGAATGGCTCCCCTTGTCTTCTGACCAGAGTCTGTGCTTCTCCATCAGGCATTTATAGATTATTAGAATTTGTTCCATACCTACATGTCCATTTTCTTCTCCTACTCTGGTTTAGGCTACTGGCCTGTAAAAAAAAAGTAAAAAAATCTCAGACTCACCAAAATCCTTATGCAAAAGGAAAGGTCAAGCCCGAAGGCTGAGTCATGCAACACCCTCTTCCAAAAGAGTAAGCTGTTACTAACATTATGCATTAGCCAGATCTCCATGGAAAGGTAAAAGGCTCCAGGCATCTACAAAAGACTGCCCTCTCGGACTATTCATAAGGAAATTCGTTGCTGGCCTCCCATGAACAAGGACATGCCAATTGTAACTTTAGTTCTGTGGTCAAAGTCTGGCTCTTAAAACCGAAATCTGTCCACACTGCTAATGTTGATTACAAGCTTATCTTCTCAGGTGCAGAACATAGACAAGACAAGAGCAATCATTCACCTACCCAAGGATATCTGTGAATTGATTCTTCCTTTACCCCTGTTTTCTCTTCAAACATTCACCTTATCTTATGTAAAATGTAGATTTCCTGGGCGCTAACTAAAGTCTCAAAAGAATGTAACCATTTCACCTTACCGTCTACCTGCCCCTCTTCCCACCCCTCTTCCCTACATGTCTTTCCTGCATTTAAGGAAATGTATAAATACTAAACCTCCTAAAAACCTCTTTAAGAAAACAGCCACAGATGCGACTGTGGCTTGTGTTTTCCCTGGATGTGCCCTAAAACTGACTTAATAAACCTCAAATGATTGAGATCCTTGCCTTAGTCACTCATTTTACGTGCCAACATCTAGACAGCCTGGAATGCCTTGCCTGATAGCTATCTGTTGTTATGGTGATGGATTCTCCAAACTTCACTGACCTAAGAAGTCCTTTGTGTCCTTCTATACCCAGCTCAAATGTCATCTCTAGGAGTCTTCCCATTGACTCCCACTTCCAATTGGGATTAGTGTTCTCCTTCTTAAATATATACTCATGATAATAAAGAACACTTACAAAGTGCTTAGTATGTGACAGAAACTATTCTAAGCCCTTTACACATATTAGCTGTTTTCATCTTCACAACAGTCCTAAGAGGATATAGTATCATTGGCCCTGTTTTACTACTAAGATAACTGAAGCACTGAAGCTTAAGTAGATTTCCAAAGGTTTTATAGCTAGTAGGTGTCAGAACAAATATTGGAACCTAGGAAGTACAGTTCCACAAGCTACCCAGCCTCTCAGTACACCAAGTGTTCTCGATTGACTTGTTTGGGTGTATTTCTAGATTATGAGCTCCTGGGGGCACAGCTGTTTCTTTGTCATCATGGTACCCTCATAGCTCTTAAAAAGTATTTTACAAGTAGTGGATGCTCAGTAACTGAGTAATGAACTGCACTGAGTCTGGCTTCCTGCTTTGATCTACTGGAAGGGACCCTCGCTTCGGGGATGGCTGGTCCAATAGCAGTGGTCTTCTTGGTAAGGTGAGGTTCTTACTTTGCATTGTTCAGAACACAAGGCCTGAGCCAGCTGCTGTGGAAACCCCCAGGAATAAAGCACTCTACCTGCCTCTCAGGTACTTCCTAGCCTGGGACAGCTCTCAGTATTGTGTATCTGAGTTTCAGGAAACTGTGGAGACCAGCATCATAAAAATCTTAGCAATAAGCAGCACTGCCTTGGTCTTACTCAGTGGGAGGTTTTCCCACAGGGAGGTTGCTGAAGGGGAATGAGTGAATGGTGGGCGACTGTACCAGCTCAAACTCATGGGTGGGTGCAGGGGTTACTTTCCTTAGTGCTCCTATTGGGAATTCAGAGTACCTTCTAGACCTCTGGGATATTCTCTTTGCTGCTCCTGAAGCGGTCCTGTGGATTTGGGAAGGATTTGTCCCTTTCTCTCTCTGTCTCATTCTGACACATTCTCTTTCAATCTTTATTATTGCTTTTACTACTATTATTATTCTATTTATAAAACTCACACATACTTGAAACAGTTGCAAACAACACAAAAATATTTTCTGCAGATAAACACCATCAACAGTGGGTTGTGTTTTCTTAAGGATATTTTCCCCCCTAAATCTACACAAGTGTATTTAAAAAATAAAAATGAGATTATTCTTAACGTTGTCTTCTGCAGCTTTCTTTTTTCCCCATGAAAGTACACTTGACCATCTTGATGTGTGATCCTGTTCCAAGTTGGGTTTAAATTGCTCCTGAACAGCCTGTCCACCAGTGGGTCAGCATTTGTTAAAGAAAAACTAGCTGTGCTCCTTAAGGTTTCCATCAGAGCACCTCTATTGGCAAGAGTAAAGTTAGAACAGGGCCCTGGGGTACAGCCTCAAGCACCTGCTGTAACTGCCAGATATCTTTGAAGTCAAATATTTTATTTTACAAGTTCATTTTATTTTACATATTCTGTTTACCGTATGGCTTTATATACCCCAGGGTATAGGTGGCTCAGTGTGAGAGTTTGATGCATAAGGTATACCCAGCTCCCTAGCTAGCGTGTCGAGGAATATCGAAGTTCTGGCTGGACAGTTGTAGAATGGACTCAAGCAGGAGGAGGGACCATCTCACTTTTGGGTGATAGAACCCATGGGGTCCCCTTTCTGAAAATTTTACCCCTCTAGAGTAATCAGCCCACCAATAGGCATCACTTACAGTGCCAATGTCTCAGATCCATTGACCTAATTATCATCTGTATGGAAACAGGGCTGTGAACTCAAGTAGGTCTGTTTCATTTTGGAGCATATGGGATGACAGGATGATGATAATACATAGATAATAATAAAAATATCTGACCTTGATAGAGGCTTACTTTGTGCCAGACACCCTCCTTTTATCCCAATTACTCCTAAGAATCAGAGAGATTAGGTAACTTGCCCGTAGTCACAGCAGCTGGAGCCTGTGTGTGTGCACATGCATGTACATATGCATGTATGTACGTGTGTGTGCACACACGTGTGTGTATAGGGGATATGGTTCAGGGAAAAATACACTTCCTTTTCCCAGTGGAATTATGCCATAGATTAGACCCAGCCTAATAGAGAGGATTGTTGAGCGTCGCTGATTTGGATTGCCTACCTGGTGTGAGTTTCACATAGATGTTTGTGCAAATACCAAACTGGCTGTAACCAGTCAGAGGGGCCTGGAATCAGAGGGTTGCCTTTCGCTTGGGGGCCTTGAATTCCTATCAGTGTTGCTGCCTGTAGGAAAGAGCTACCTGGTGGTATGTATGGCTTGGCATCTTTGTGGCCAGTGTAACTGATGGGAGCTTTGAAGGTTGGTTGCAAAGTTGGCTTCACAAGAGACATTGATAGCCTTGGGGGACAGGCCACATCTGACCCCGAGGTCACTGGGGGATGAAGCTTACCCAGAGGAAAGAGAGGATGGTGAGGGGGGTGTGTATTGAAACCAACTCATGTGACTTAGAGAACATGTTTAGCCAGGATAAAGGAGGTTCAAGGGACAGGAGGACTGTCCAGAGAAAGGGGAATGCTGCTGCAGTCCGAGGACAACCGTGGGCCTGGTAAGCAGAGATTCTGAAGAAGAACATGTAAACTCAGTGTCAGGGAGCTAGAGGTGCTTGGCAGCCTAATGGGATGCCTTGGAGGGAGGCGATGGTGTGTGTGGAAGTGCTAACCTGGGTTCCAAACTCGGCTTCTCTAACCTGTTTATTGGAAATGAATAGGCTGGTTCCCACCTAGTTCCCACCTGGTTCCCAGGTACATTGTTAGGTGTGGGGTTCCTTCATGGGTGGGCAGGTTGGACTTAGAAGGGCTTTTATAATCCTGTCCAGCCCTGGGCTTCTAGGCTGCAGGGTAGTTGTGCTCAGAGGCCACCCTGCAGACCAGTGCGGATCTGCGACCCTGCAAACCAGGTCAGGGCGGGGCTGGGGAGGATTAGTTTGCTAGGGTGGCCATACAAAGTACCAGAAAGCTGGTGGCTCAAACGACAGACATGTATTGTCTTACAGTTTTGGAGGCTAGAAGTTCAAAATTAAGGTGTTGGCAAGGTTGCTTCCTTCTGAGGGCTGTGAGGGAACGATCTATTCCAGGCCTTTCTCCTTGGCTTGTAGGTGGCTGTCTTGATGTTCACATGGCATTCTCCCTGTATGTGTGTCTGTCTGCAAGTTTCCCACTTTTGTAAGGACACCGGTCATTTTGGATTAGGACCACCCTTATGATCTCATTTTTACTGAATTACCTATGGAAAGATCCTATCTCCAAATAAGGTCAAATTCTGAGATACTGAAGGTTCGCACTTTGATGTATGAATTTTAGGGAGACACGATTCAACCCGTAATAGGGGGCAAGAGTATACAGGCTGAGAGCACAGGCCCTGGAGACTGCTTGGGTTCAAATCTCAGCTCTACCATTTCCTAGCCATGTGACCCTTCAGAGACTTAGCTTCATCATCTGCAAAACGGGGCTGGTAAGAGCACCTGTTACCATAGCGTAGTGGTGAGACTTAGGTGAATAAATACATGTAAACACTTAGAATGTGCCTGGCATACAGCAAGTGCTAAATGCATGGTTAGCTTTTTTT
>VBSM01002959.1:969564-1017309 GCA_008086735.1 Cheirogaleus medius
AAAAAAAAACCCAAAAACAAAAAGCAATACAAAAAGGGTAGAGAGACAAGAATGAAAGTCATTCCAATCCCAGAACCCTCTGCACCACTGCACCGTCCCTTCCTTAGAGAGCTCTACTATGAATAATGGGTCATGTATCTTTCTCAACTTTCCTTAGATTTTACAAACCTTGAATGAATGGGATCATAAAGTACTTACTGTTCTGCCATAATGAATAATTTAAAAATACAAACTGCAGTTTTGTATGTCAACGAATACTTTGGGAAGGCGTGAAAAGAGTTGATGCAAAGGTGGTTGAAAAGTTAGCTGGAGAGCGGTTACCATGATGGAACTGGGGCTTCTGTGCTGTGGCATTGTTGAGGTTCAAGGTCAGCCCCAGGGAAAGCTGGGAGAAGGCCAGTTTGCCTGTGAAGTCTCAGTCCTCAGTGTTGGTTTGTTCCTCGCCTCTGTCCCCTCTGTGTCATGGAGGCCCCTGCTCTGGCCCCTGCATCTGATGTCACCTGCAGTGTGGGAGGCAGACCTACTGTCAAAACCACAGAGCCAGGCTTGAGTCTACCTGTGTGACAAGCAAGTTCCTTAACCTCTTCCAACTTCCGTTTTCTCAGCTATGAAGTGGAGAGGACCATTGCTGTGTCATAGAGTCATTGTGAACATTAAATGTGCTTAGGAACATTTCTAGCTTATAGTAAGTGCTCAACAAATCTTAATTTCCCGTTTGCCTGCTTCCCGAGTCTTCATTCTGTAGAGGGCTGTTAAGACTTGGACATCTTACCTTTTCTCGAGGGTGTTTGCATTTAACAATGAGCAAAGCTTTACCTGGAGGAATTAAAGGTCATCCAGCAGGAGCAGGGGGATTCTTTTGGGCTGAAGTCACACCGCCTCTGCCTGGCTTTGCAGAAATATTTCATGAGTGGTCACAGTAAGTTGTGTGCTAACCCCACTTCCTCTTCTCAGAACTCAGCCCCAGGGCGAGCCCTATCCTCAGAGGACAGTTTGGCTGCCAGATGATTGCCAACCTCCACCTTATGCATTTCGGGGCGCGTGTTTAATGGTGGGGTTGAAGCCACACAGGAACTGGTGTAAGGGGAAAGACAGCATTACTAAGAGCATGAGAGTTCAAACACTGGCTCTTGTTATCAGGGACGTCGTAAGTCCATCTGGCACCTTTGTGGGAATTAGGAAAGAGCGCCCCCTATGGGAAGATGGGGCCGTGCACTAGTAGGTCAGTGGACAGGGCCTTATAGAAATCAAGGAGCGGGGCTTTTCCTCCCAGGTAAATGCAGCTCCAGCCTATGTCAGGTGTGACTTGGCGAGCAGAGACTAGGCTGGATTTCTGCCCGACTCTGTCCCCACTACCAGGCACCCGGTGCTGGGCACATCCTGCATAATCACACACAGTGACTAGCCCATTATTACAGCTGTTTTCACGAGGCCTCAAGAGTCATTATTCTTTTTCTCTTTTCCTACCTCCTCTTAGCATGCTGACCCAAGCAAGGGAGAGCCTACCAGGAAACTTCCTCAGGGTGTCGTTTATGGCGTGGTACGAAGATCAGATGAAAACCAGCACAAAGAAATGGTGGTGTACGGCTGGTCCACCAACCAGCTGAAAGAAGAGATGAACTACATCAAAGATGTGAGTCATTTAAGGATTTCTCCCCCCTGGTTTATATTGTTCTTGTAGCGTGTAAGAAGATAGAGCTGGAAGCATCGATGTCAGCATAATAAGGCATTTTGAAAGAATTCTTTGTGTTGCCATTTGAGGTAGAAATGTTTCTATGTGTCTTCCTGGTAAAGGTAAAAAGTACAGATACAATTCTGCAAGGAGACATAGGTTGAACGTCTATGGGATGGATGTTACTAAGTAGGTGTACCCCAGGAGACCAATGGCACAGTACGGAGGCTCTTAAGTGGCTTTGCTTATTATATTGGACACACCTAATGTAGAAGTTTGGATAACTGTATACATTTGGATGTTTTTGGCTGCAAATAACAGAAAAGCCAACTCAAAAAGGAAATTTATCTCACATGGGGTAAGTTTAGAGGTGGGTGGGCTCCAGGCAGGGCCCATCCAGGCTCTAGTTCTATTTCTCTGTGTTTACATGTCTCCTGCCTCCTGCAGCCTCAGGCTCAAGGTGTCATCTGAAAATATGACAGTGTCTGGAGGAAGAAGAGAGGCCACCCACCTCTGGGTACTTTTTAGAGGCCCACCCTCCACACCCACTAAATTACCCTTATGTCTTTGTGGCCGGCACTGGTTCCCTGGCCAGTCCCCGCCCGGCCCTGGCCAGGGGAATAGGAAGACTCTGGCTGATTCAGGGCAGGGAGTCGGGTTGGAATGAATGCTGCAAAGTTAACCACAATAGGTGTCGTTCAACCAAGCCAATCAATGCCATTTCTTTGTATTCAATATTGTATTACTTATTTTTTTTAACTACATATTCTTTTGAGAAAATTTGGGAACATACAAAAATATATGAAGGAGGACACAAAATGACCCATAATCTCACCACTCAACCAGAACAGTTGTGAACATTTTGGAGCATGGCCTTCTAATCTTTATCTATCCATCTCCATTTCTTTTTGTTCTACCCAGTATCACCCTAGATTGTCTGATGTCCCTCTTGCCCAAATCAGATTGATTAGATGACAGAGGAAATGGGATGCCCTGACATTGATGGGCCCAGAACTCAGATCTGCGGCTTGGAAGGTGCTTATAAGAAGCAGAGGCAGCGTGGGGCAGGCCTGTGAACTCGCAGACCTTGCTTCAAGGCCCAGCTCTGTGCTTGGCCCAGCCTGTCACTTTGCCTCATGCAGGCCTCAGTTTTCTCATGTTTAGATTGTGGGGACAGGGCTTAACCCCTAAGGTCAAACCCTCCAGCTCTGTCAGCTCTGTTTTATTAATATTTGGTGGGCTTGTGGATAAGATGCAAAGCTACGCTATCTTAGCTTTTGTAGGAGTTGTTAAAAGAAACATTTCTTATTGAATTTAGAAAATAATAAACGATTAGCAGAAAATATGAAGAAAAGCCAGAAAAGCTACACACACACACACACACACAACGTGTGTGACAAACACCAGCCTCAAATCCTGGGTTATCCTATTCAGAGTGTTTCATTCCTTGATTTCCCTGTTAAGAACAGCTCAGGCATTCTAAGTTTCCTATATTTTTCTCAAGAAAATGCTTAAACCTTCCTCATTTAAATGCACCTAACAGCATGGCATTGCTTTAGAGATAAACCTTCTAAGCAGAATACAGAGTTGCAAATTGCCTATGATAAAGACAGCAGGTTCAGGCTGATTGTGAGCCATGGATGACATGTACCAAAGTCACAGGGCTGGCTCTGACCTGGATTTGCCAACCTCCGCTGGAGCCTGCAACTTAAAATTAATTTCCAGGTCCCTCCTTCTATAGCTGTTTTCAAATCTGCCCCTGGCCTGGTCATTCCTGAGTGTGTTTATGGGTTTGTCTGCCACCTCTCCCTTGGGACTGTCCCTCTTACCCTGTTGGCTTCCAGCTGTGTTTGTCAGTGGGAGTGACACCCAGCTCAAGCTTCTGCCCACTCACCACCAGGGAGCGGCGCAAGTGCCAACTCAGGGCCACATACAAAAGCCACTCTGCTGGCCTAGAATGAAAGTCGTGGTTTTAGCTTCATTTTTCCAAAGTGTTTGTAGTTAATGGCAAGAAAGTAGCCTCTATTATTAGAATTCACCTGGGAAAGGCTTAGGGGAAGGCTTAGGGTCTTCACTCCGCCCTTCTCCCAAATCTCCATCAATATCCAGTCACCCCTATTAAACATGCAGTCTAACTTCAAACCATGTGCTTGCTATGGAAATACACCTTCAAAATTGTCTCCTAATATTGTCCCCTAAACTCCTGCATTCTAACCAAACTGCTGCCTTTAAGCCCTTCCTAAAATAGAAACTCTGGTATGTACGTGTAGAAAACTCCCTTGAGACTTTCTGTCCTCTTGAGGATTCCTGAGCACTTTGTCCATCTTAGGGACACCAGAAGAAGGGAGGAGACGGGGACTGTTTGTAAGGATTTTTGTTTTGTTTTTAAAGTTTTCAAGGCCTGTTATTTTTTTATTTTTTGCGACAAAGTCTCACTCTGTTGCCCGGGCTAGAGTGCCGTGGCGTCAGCCTAGCTCACAGCAACCTCAAACTCCTGGGCTCAGGCGATCCTCCTGCCTCAGCCTCCCGAGTAGCTGGGACTACAGGCATGCGCCACCATGCCCGGCTAATTTTTTCTATATATATTTTTAGTTGGCCAATTGATTTCTTTCTATTTTTAGTAGAGACGGGGTCTCGCTCTTGCTCAGGCTGGTTTCGAACTTCTGACCTTGAGCGATCCACCCGCCTCGGCCTCCCAGAGTGCTAGGATTACAGGCGTGAGCCACCACGCCTGGCTCAAGGCCTGTTATTCCTATATAATGTCACTATATACAAACTTGAACAGTGTTTATGTGAACAAGTTTTTTTTTTGTTGTTGCTGTTATATTGAGCGCCATGTATATTATTGGTGATTATTGAGAAACTTTCACATTTATGGGCTCTCCAGGCTCATATTTTTCTGCCTTACATACCAGATATTTAAGTGCTCTTTGGCAGTCAGAGCAGAGATAGGGAAAATTAGAGGTTGTGTTTTGGTTTTTGGGTCTTTTTACATGTGTTTGCAGAGTCAACTTGTTAAAAAACTTCCTACTTATAAAAATGTGTGATAGGAAAGGAACAAACCTTGCCCAAATGTGGTTTGAGAGTGATAGGTGAGTTCCAACAAATCATTTTTTTCTTCAGAGTTTATTATTTGGATAATTAATATTTATTAATAGCTATAGTTATATGTAATCATAATATGTACATATAAAATTATTATTTGGATAATTCCCTTGGTTTCTAACTAGATGTCAGGGGTGTTCTTCTCCCTTAATTTCCTAAATGTCCTGTTCTTAAGATTGTTTTTTTTGTGGGGCTCTCCTCTCCTTAGAGTTTCTTAAAAGTTTTGAAATCTCTAACTAGCCTCTTTGTGGGCTGCAGGTGAGAGCCACTTTGGAAAAAGTGAGGAAGCGAATGTATGGAGACTATGATGGCATGAGAAAGAAGATTCGAGAACTCACCAAGGAACTGTCAGTAAGTTAATATCTCAGTGACTCAGAAATATGGAGGCACGATAGAGCTCCGAACTGTCTCTCAGTGGTGTTTTTAATAAACGGAATTGCATTTTAAACGAACTGAGGGAATTTTATCACAGAATGAAGTTTATTACTTAAAGGAAACTTTTTGTGGCAAGAATAATCACCTTTATATTTGAAGCACTCCCACCAAAGTCAGGAACAAGACAAGGAAGTCAGCTGTCACCATTATTATTTATTGTACCTGAGATGCTAGCCAGTGGAATTAAACAAGGGAAATAAATTTAAAGGTTTACAAAGGGGACAGGTAGATGTAAAACTATCACTGTTTACAAATTATATTATATACTTAGAAAGCCCAAGTGTGAACCAATGAAAAAAATTACTATAAACAATAAAAGAATTCTGTAAGGGCAGGATATAAATTTAATATATACAAAGAGGTTTCCGTAGACAAACAAACATAAAAACAGCTAGGAGAAAAACAGCAACAAAAAATATTAAATATCTAGCAGTAAACTCTAACAAATGGAAAGACACATCGTGTTTAGAAAGGAAAATTAAACATCGTAAGATGTCAGTACAACCCAGGTTAATGCACACACTTATATGACTCAATAAAAACACCAAAAATACCATTATGATTTGGTTTTTATTTTGTTTTTTACAGCTGGATGAGGTGATTCTTAGGTTATATAGAAAATAAATAAAAAGAGCTAGGAAAATTCTAGGGAAAAAAGAGCATTGAGAGGGACTACCCCTATCAAATGTTAAAATAAACTGAAAAAGCCTCAGAGATTAAAACAGTAGAGTATTGGAACATAAACAGACAGATAGCAGTGAAAAAAATTCCCGAAGTATACCCTAGTATATGACAAATGTAGCATCTCAAATAAAAGAGGAAAGTGTACTTGTCAGCATATGTTGTTGGCACAACTTATATGCTATTGGGATAGTCTCATACCTGGACAATCTCCAAATGGAGCAAAGATCTAAGTGCTAAAAATGAAACTTAAAAGTGTTAGTAAAAAATACGTGTGAATTCATTTATACCCTTGCGGTGGGAAGGCCTTTTCTTATTATGACATAAAATCCCAAAACCATGAAAGAAAAGGTTGATAACTTTGACTACCTTAAAATGAAAAACTTCAGTTGGTGAAAGTACCCAACTCAAACTCAAATGACAGACTGGAAAAATTATTTTCCTTTCTTATCATAGATAATAGGTTAATTTTCTGAGTATTTAAAGAGCTCCTACTAATCAATAAAAAGGCCACAACTCATAAAAATAGGTGAAAGATTTGTAACTGGTACTTTATAATAAAGGAAAGATGGAGAGCTTTTAAATGTATGGTAAGATGTTCTGGCTCTCTCACAGTAAGAGAAATGCAGATCAGCACCATCCTGAGATGTAATTTTTATTTATTAGACTGGCCAAACTGCAAGAGTGGTGTAAGATACTGTCAACAGTGCTGTGAACAAACAGGCAGGTTGCTGATAGGAATGCAATTTTGTATTGCTCTTAGGGAGAGCAACTTGGCAATATTTATCAAAATTACGGTTGCCTAGATCCTTTGGCCCAGCAATTCTATTCTTAAGAATTTGTTCTACAGATAGACTCTCACATATGAAAAATAACATAAGGATGAAATTATTTATTGCAGCATTGTTTATCATAGTAAAAAGATTGGAAACTTAAACGTCCATCAAGGAGGAGAAGATAAGATAAATTGTATCTCTGCAATAGAATACACACAGCTGTAAAAGAAATAAAAAGGTCAAGTAAGCCCTTTAAAAAGAGATACGGAAAGATTTCAAAGACACAGAGTAGGTGAAAAAAAGCAAGATGCAGGAAATATGTATAAGTTGATACCATTTGTATAAAGTGGAGATAAAAACATATCAGGATTGTTCTGTGCGTGTACAAAAAAGTTGCTAAAAGGATAATTAACACTGGTTCCTAACTGGGGAGTGGAGTGGGCAGGATGGTAACCCAGCAGGTGGGATAGGAGTGACAGGGTATACCTTTTATACTTTTTAAATCTTAGTACTATGTGAGTGCATTTCCTACTCAAAATTTTGAGAAAAATAATCTTCCTCTAGCTTAACCAAGCCAATGCTTGTGGACATTTAAAAAAATTTGTTGTTAATAATCCTAAAGATAAAAGTCCACGTCTAAATGACATACCTTTCATAAGAGTTAATATCTGCAGGAAAGAAGGGCAGTTACAGTAGTCACACATTAGGGTTCAGTTTATGGCTAGACTGTGAGACTATCTGCTTAAGTAAGACCTACTGCCTTGATTATAGGAGTGGGGCGTATATAAACATACGCACCTAGCCCACTGCCACTGGCATGTAGGAGATTTGTGAAATTCTAACCTATTTATGGAAATTCACTCTGTCATCCAGACACTGATGACTGTCATCACAGCCAAAAGATTGGATTTGCAATAGGTGCATAAACAAGACTCTGCCCTTTGCCTTGCATTGCCATCTCCCACACACCCTCATTTTCTCATGCTAGAACCGTGCCAGGAACCCCGTCTCTCTGCCTCCACGTCTCTTTGTTCTCCAGGCCATCCTACCTACTGCAGCCAGATTAAGATTGCTAAATTCCTGCCATATAAACATGCCCCTGAACAAGAGCATGCCCCCTGTGCCTGGTCCTGGCCTGCCGTTTCAGCTCTGTCTCCCACTCCCCGGGGTGCACACCCTGTGCTGTCGTGCCAGGCTGCTTCCCTGCTTCCCCAGGCTCTACCCCTGAGCCTACCTGAGAACCCTACCCTAGTCCTACCTGTATGCAGCCTCTTGCTAAAGGTCTAGGTCAAGACTGGCCTCTGATGAAACTTCCACAGACATGTTCAACACACACACCCAATAAAGACAGCAACAGCAAGAGCAGCAACTAAACAACTCTTGAGAATTGGGAGAGACCAAAGTCTATTCTTTGGCGAGTAGACAGAGCAAGATGGCAGAAGAAGTTATTCCAGCTGGGTTCTGGTTCTGTTATAGCTGTGTCACTTCCGAGCCATTTGTGAGCAAATCACTGAACCTGTCTGATTCTGTTTCACCCCTGGAAAGGGCAGGGTTCTAACCCCTGCAAAGCTGTCGTGAGGGCTAAGTGAGGCCCCGTGGGTGAACAGTGTAAATACCATGCAAAGGAAGAGTGTTCTTGTCCTTCTACTGTCTGGGTCATGCAGATGTTGACTTTTAATTTAAAGCTTGACTTTCAATATTGCTGAAGTGGCTGTGGCTGCTATCAGAAGGGGGTTGCAGCCTAACTGAAGATCGCTGTGAGTGTGTATGGACTGATTTTGTGTGACTGTCTCCTCAATCTGTCCAGGTTTCCCAGGCTCAGCAGGACTATCTAGAGAACCACATCCAAGCCCAGTCGTCCGCGCTGGATGATTTTAATGCCATGAACTCAGCCTTGGCGTCGGATTCCATTGGCCTGCAGGTACTGACCGGCTCACTGGCGGATGGGTCCCTCTGTTACAGGCCAACCAAGCTTAGCCGAGTGTGGGTCCTGTCCCTTTGTAGAAGAATAAGTCACAGAATGTCCTCAGCTCATTATTCAGAACCTTTTCAGCAAAGCCACAGCATAGACTGTGCCCAGAATACAGTGAAGGCAGTTGAAGGAAGCACTTCCAAGCTGAGACTCTAAAGCTTTGTTTATGCCTTCATTGAAACGGGGGTTTAGATTCAGTATGCTGTCACTGGTTCCACCAGGTGCCCAGGTGGTCCTCAGCGTCAGTGCCCAGGATGGCACATCAGCCCCCTTCTCCCTCTAGCCCCAGTGTTATAGGAAGTTCCAGCCAATCACAGAAAAGACAGACTTAACCAAAGTTAGCCTGTACCCTTACACGGGAGAGTCATGCCCAAAGGCCTATAAGCACTTTTTTCTTAATTTAGGAATTATTTTGCATCAGAAAGTATCATGTGCGTTTCAAAGACTGCCTTGTAGTAGCAGAGAAGAAAACAGGAAGACCCTGTCTCCTGCATTGGTGAAGATGTGTGTTGTCACCCACTTCAAGGGACTGTTGTCTTGATTAATTTGATTTGCTAGGAGCTAACCTTTCAAATGCTTCCCACTCTTCCAGCCAAGTCCCCTACCTAGCATGCAGATTAACTTGCAAATGTTCAAAACAAAGCATTGTATTTTTACTTGAAATACCTTCCCTTGGCCTCAGTTTCCAAACATAAGAACAATAATTTCTGCCCCTCCTCCAACTTTACTTGGCTCTTATCTTTTTACCCTCCTCTTAAACGTTCCACAAACGATTTCAAATAGTTTCTGGTCCTGTATAAATAATTTGCTAGGTAAACGAACACATGTTCATGTTGAGATTCTCCACGTCCCCTGGAGCCTAGTGTTCTCTAACAGCAGCTGACAGAGCAGTGGTGACAACAGCAGAGCTGGGCCACTGTCCAAGAGTGGGCCTGGGTGGGCCCCGTGTTTGGGTTTGTCTGGGATGCCCATTTCTGGTGGGGCCCCCCCACCCTTTTCCTGCCTCTCTGTGGCTTATGCCAGTTTCCCCCTGGCCTCTCGCCAAGCCCCGCTTTGGGTCTGGTTTACCCAGTAGCCTTTGTTTTCCCTTCCTCCTGTCATCAGGGGGCTGGCCAGCCTCCCTTCCCTTCCCTCGCAGACGTGGCCCGCTCCCAGCCAACCAGGAAGGGCTTTACCTCACCTGAGTACAGACTTCATTGCTATCTAGACTATGCGTCTGGTTTTTCTTTCCAGAAAAAAACACTTGCAAGCATTTTCTGGCAATTCTTTTGATTTGCCATGTGGCTGACACTCCAGGCATTGACCGCAGAGGTCAGCTGTTGGAAGAGTCAGCACCAACCCAGGCTCCCTGACTAATTCCAGGGTCTTAGTCCTGGGCAGCCAAAGGAGCCTTCTAACTATAAGATTAAACATTGTTACTAGAGGCGAGGGTAGGGGAGGAGCAAGGGACCATCTCCCAGCAGGAAACCCAGCCCAGTCTGAAGGTAGATCCAGGGTCCCAGCCTTTTCCACTGGCCTATTCCACCCAGGAAGCTCAGACCCTGAGTTTTATTCCATAGAATGTCAGAGCTGGAAAGAACTGTTGAGATGATCTCCTACCCCTTTGTTTTATGGATAAACACACTGAGGCCAACAGAGAGAAGAGACGCGAACAAGGTGCCTCTAGCTGGTGGCAGAGCCAGGATTAGAAGAATCCTGGTCTCCTGGGCCAGATTGTGGGGTTTTTGTACAGATAGATGTAAGAGTAGTTTGTGAAGCCAGTAGGCTTGCGGGAGGGGGTGAGTGGGCAAGGTGGTTTCTATAGCCCCTTGAAGCTCAAATGTTCTGTGATTCCATGATTCCAAATGTCTTCAGTATTTCCTTTAATATGTAATTACTGCCTTCAGAAATCCTTTTTCCTGACTGAAGCAAATTTAGGAGAGAGAAGTTTAATTATCATCCTGCTTCTCAAGAGAGGTTTATTATTGTCCAAAGTGGAGGTTGAGGAGTTGGGGAAGCTGCAGAGTCTAATCATCTAACAGGGAGGAGGACAAAGGTGTTAGAAGCCGTGTCCAGCACCAGAGTCCCCCAGTCTTCTAATTTGAAGTTGCAGATGAGGTGGTAGAAGGTTTCCCCTGCAGCCCTGTGTCCAATGGCAGGAATTCTATGGAAGCCATTTCTCCCTAAGAAGAGTTAACCAAGTAGAAACCAAAGCAGTAAATAGCAACATTATTAATTTAAACATTCTTGCTCCAGTGGGTGGCCTGGAGCAATAATCAACAGGCTTTTGACACTTGTCAGGCACTTGTCTAAGTCACCAAACTCTTTTCCTTGGCACTTCTTTGTCACCACCCATCTCTGTCTGAGGGAGGAAGGTCAAGCATTTGCAGGCATGGGTGTGACTTCAGCCATGTTGTCACTACCCCTGCAGGCAGTCTGGACGTCCAGAAGTGACGGCTCTTTTAAGAAAAAATGGGAACATCTCCATTTTATAAAGCTCAGATTTTGTTTTCTGATTTGATTGTGTGAATTTGGAAAATACAGAAAAAAAAGAAAAAGAAAATAAACATCCGTAATCCTATCACTCGGATGGTGAAAACTATCACTTGGATTTCCTCTTAGTCTTTTTTTTTCTTATGCCTAAACAGATAGTTGAACAAATGCTTATACATATTTTCCAAAATGGGATGTATTATATAATACTATTTTCAAACCTGTTTTTTTTTTTTCTTTTCCCATGTGAAATGAAGTATTATGAGCCCTTTTCCTTGGGAATTCCATTTTGACCCATTTCCCCCAACCCTGAGCAATGGCAAGTGGTGTTGACGGAGGCTGGCCGTCCCACCACACTGCAGGGGGACAGACCTCCTGACCACTGTGGGAGGCCCGCAGTCCCTCCCTCCGCAGGGTCCCAGGCTGGCAGCTGCTGTGGCCTGACACCCGCCTCGGTGGTTGGTGTCCCAGCGCCTGGCTCCGGCCACGGCTTTTCATACCACGTGATCTGGTTTTGTTTTCATTTTCATCCAAATAGAAAACCCTTGTGGATGTGACTCTGGAAAACAGCAACATTAAAGATCAAATCAGAAATTTGCAGCAGACCTATGAAGCATCCATGGCCAAGCTGCAGGAGAAGCAGAGGCAGTTAGAGGTGGCGCAAGCTGAAAACCAGCTTCTGAAAATGAAGGTAGAGTATGCGAGCTCGGATGGACCTTTCTCTTCCCTCCTTCTCCTCTCTTTCCTCCCATCTTCAGTGCTTCCATTTCCTGTTCTCTGTTCTCTTCTTGTGGCCAACTCCATCGGGCTTGGCTTGAAGGCACTGAGGAGGTGTCTGTGTTCACAGTCATCTGTCCAGATTGGGGGTGCTCCAGAAACGCCCCCAGTGGGTGCTCCTGCCCTGGTCCCCAGTGGCTTCAAGGGCTGCTGAGACCGTCACACGGCATTGCCCTTGCGTACCTGAGAAGGCGGTTGGGATGCCCACAGGTCTGGGATTTCGGAAACTTTGGAGATCTCTCCCTTCGTGTTTAGATTTTCTTTGAGGTCCTAAGGCATATTGTTCCCTGGTCCCTTCTCATGGAGAAAAGTGAGGGTGCCTAAGGATTCTGGGGGTGTTCCTCTTGCCTCCCAGGCTGTGCGTCTTCCTTAGCTGAAGGCATTAGTGCCCCTCCCAAATTTGAAACACGGATGGACATTTTACCCAGTGGCAGGAGCAGACCCGTAAATGGCTCATAGAAGGCACTCAATAAACTGTATCCTGAATGAATTCTTTTTTATTTAAGTCTGTGGTTTTAAAATTGTGTTCAGCACAGGTTTAGGCTATCTTATGGGTAGTGTAACCACATAATTTATTGCTCAAACCGGAATAAGTTAGAGTGTGAAAAGTGGTGCTATGAATAATTTAGTTAGGGAAACCAACTAGGAAGTATGGTCCCCTCCCTGTGGGATTCCTCAGGTGGGGCTGGATGGGGGGTGGGGCGGCCACAGCCCTGGGACCTGCCAGCACAGTCCACGTGGCCTGTCACAGCCGTTCTGGGAAGCTGTAGAGTAGACTATCTCCCCTTGACTTTGACTTCGAACAGGGCAGCTCTTCTCTTTACTATTTTGTATGTTATATTTCTGAGCAAGAATTACTTTGAAAAAAAAGTTGGTTGCTGAAAAAGTCTGAAATTACTGACTTAAGTCTTTCTTTTTTTTTTTCTGGCTTAGGAGCTTTATCCAGTCATCCATTGCACAAGTATTTATTGAGTGTCTGTTACGTGTGTGTGTCCTGTTCATTCCTGTTTGTTCCAGAGGTGGCATGCCATCAGGCATCTGGGGACATCATTAGGTTGCTTCCAGGTCTTCAAGTCCGGCCGACAGTTGCCTGTTTTAGAGATGAATGCTTGTTTTTATCCTGACCAGTGGAGTTACAGAGCTTTCCCCCTACTCTTCCTCTTTTTTTACCCCCCAAATAAAAAAAGAGTCTCAGGGACTCAGGGTATTTCACATGACCTGGATGCGGAGTGAACGGGCCTCCAGGGATAGAGCCCTGTGGAGCAGTCTGTGTGCGCAGTGGGCGTCGAGTCCAGGGTGCACTGGGTCTGTCTCAGCTAATGACAGCCTCTGCTGAGGATTTTCCACTGGGGACTTCTTGGTGCCGACACTTGCCCAGTGCTGAGAAGGGAGAATTAAAAGACATCAAGAGAGATTTCTCACACCTTTGATGTAAACATATAATCTATTGAGGTTGAACAACACCTCTCGTATCCAAAGGTTAGGTAGCCAACAAACCCAGCCCTCTGGAGCAATCAATAATGTGGAAGGAAGGGACAAGAGCAAACCTTCAGCAGCGTAAAATCCATGGCACGAAGTCCGCATGTGGGGACATGGCCTGGGCCAACAGGAAACACCAGCCACCACCAACCTAGGCCCTGCCCACCCACAGGTGTCCACTTAGTGTTCCCCGAGCTAGGTTGGAGTGTTTCCAGAGGCAGCATTTAGGGAAAGCACAAAGGCGTGGAGAGGATTTCTTACTTGAGCTCGACTGTACCTAGAGTCTTACCTAGAGACTGGCTTGGCCAGTGCAGTGAAGGGGCCTGCTTAGGGAAGGAAGTTTCCACTCTCTAAAAAACTCACCCATATGAATAGCCTTTCTCCTGGTGATGCCGAATGAATCAGTGCAAACGCCACTTTTTATTTTTCTGTGGCTCTGCTCACCCCTCTTCCTTCTATCTTTTCCTATGACTTCCTGCTTCTCTCTGCTACAGAACCCGGTTGGTGGGTTTCCCACCTCTGCGAGTCCACACGTGAGATGTACAGAGCGGAAGCGGCTGATTCTCCTGGAATTCTCCTGCAAACACTGTAGCTCTGAAGTGAGTCTCTTTGCAGGTGGAATCGTCCCAAGAAGCCAATGCCGAGGTGATGAGAGAGATGACCAAGAAGCTGTACAGCCAGTACGAAGAGAAGCTGCAGGAGGAGCAGCAGAAGCACAGCGCGGAGAAGGAGGCTCTTCTGGTGTGTATGTTGTAGCTGCCCATGTAAGACAGCCAGGAGCCCTAGGTTCGGTATTGCTGGTGAGGTTTAAATAGTAGAGTTTTTGCTTAGAGGTGAGTTAGTGGACTCTAGCGTGGGTGAGGGATCAAGGAATTATTTGTTTGTGCAATCATTCACTTCCCTCCCTCTTTCCCTCCCTGCCTTCATTCGAGCCCCTCCCTGCTCAGAAGAGCCCCCGATCTCTGTGTCTAAATGCACACCTTTCTCCAGCCCATCTGACCATTAGCCGGCGTCCATGCAGGTCTTGGGCTTGCCTGCAGCTGCGCCCTTCCTCTCTCCATTTTCCCCTTTCTCCCTGACATTTCCTCCTCCCCTGTCCTTGATCCTAGCTAAACTCCCTGAAAGCCATGACAGTGCCACCCTCTCCATGCATGAAGTCTCTCCCATTCGCACAGCCAGAAGTGTGTTCTGTCCTTGGGAAGCTCACTCTCTCTCTCTCTGCTCTTTGCTGGGGAATCTTCTTATGCCTGTCATTAGAGCTGGACTGTGTATCTTACCTCTTGGCTTCTCTAGGACAGCGTAAGTTCCTCGAAGGCAGGGACTCTGTGTCTGGCTCACCTGTGTGCTTGGAGGCTAATAAATGTCAACGTGCTGAATGTTTGGCTGGGTTTTCCCCTTGGGAGTGAGCTGGTGCAGTGCAGTGTGGGAATTCGATTTCAGATCTGGCCCTAATTCCCTTATGGCAAATGGAATGACACTCTGAGTGTCGACTCAATGTTATTTAAACACTCGCAGGCCCTTCTGACACCTCTTGGACATAAGAACTCAAGGAAAAAAAGCAGAAAAAGTAACGAAGCCCATTAAAAAGCCACAGGCTGTGTCTTTATCCATAAGTGAGAACTAGAATCAGGGAAGTTGGGTCCAGGATCTGTGAGACACTTGCATGCTTTTAAGGAGAAATCATGATTTAGCAAGGCCAATGCTGCCTAGACCCTGGCGAGTAGCCGAGGCACTCCATGCCTGCACTGAGGAGACAGTGTTTCTTTTGCAGGAAGAAACCAACAATTTTCTGAAAGCGATTGAAGAAGCCAATAAAAAGATGCAGGCGGCGGAGATCAG
The DNA here is from genome assembly GCA_008086735.1 of Cheirogaleus medius. Taxonomy (NCBI): domain Eukaryota; kingdom Metazoa; phylum Chordata; class Mammalia; order Primates; family Cheirogaleidae; genus Cheirogaleus; species Cheirogaleus medius. Next base: position 984,773 of record VBSM01002959.1, read on the forward strand.
CCTGGAGGAGAAAGACCAGAGGATCGGGGAGCTGGACAGGCTGATCGAGCGCATGGAGAAGGTAAGACACAGTCTCGGCCTGTGGCCAACTTGCCAAGTACCCTGCTGCCCGCGCTCCTCTCAGGCCTGTCTGAAGATGCGAGACGCCCTCAATACTGATCCTTCTCCTCCCTCCAACTTGTGATTTAAAAAACAAAGGACAAAAGTACAAAATAAAGTATAAGGAAGTTCAACAGAGTTCTGATTTTTCCCTTGGTAACTATCGTGCTGCCTTTTAAAAAGTATTACATAAGAAATTCTGTGCAAATATATTAATATTTCAGCAGCCCTGCTTTGCTGGTTTCCCAGACATGAACTTAGTTTACGAACCGTTGAGTAATCGAGTCCTATTTAGATGTTACATCAGCACTGCAACCCTGTTGTTTCTGGGGCGTGTGTCTCAAGGGTTGGCTTTTTTCTGACATGCCGGGGACGAGGAGGAGTGAGGAGGCCCCATTTCTCTGGGCGTGTGGTCAGCAGGCTGGTGGGTGGCGTGGGAACATCTGTGGAAGACAGGAGCTCAGCAGGGATCATGAAGCCAGGCTGGAGAGAGGGAAGGGGCTGGAAGTTAGGCAGGAAGTGGAGAAAAGGAGGGAAGTGGTGGGAGAGACAAAAGAGGAAAGAAAGGGAAGGAAGAGCAAGAATGGGTGACCTTTACCAGTGACAGCTGACTTCTGGGGGAGGGCTCCGCAGTTTAGGGCCAAGGCTGTGGCTACTTTCTGGAAAATGGCTCTCCAACTGCATATGAGTTTGCGGAGAGTAGTGACCTGCCACAACTGTGACATTATTAACACCCTGTAACTCATTCTGGGTGCTGAGAATCTCCACCCTGATGATGGAGGCAGGGGGTGAGAATGTGAGCAAAGTCACTGTCTGGGCTTCCGTGTGATTCTGAGAAGAGGTCTCCTTACCCTGTCATGTCTGCAATATGGACTTCTCTGAAGTCCCCTGACAAGGGAAGGTGTCACCAGAGTGGGAACTGCATTATATTCCATGCTTTGGAGCTTCAGAGCTCACTAGGGGATCCTTTTTAGCTAATATTTTTATTTGAGAGAGACTTGAGCAGACTAAAGAGTCATTTACAATCTCACCTCTGCCCTTTGGGAAAACAGAACCCCATCTTTTCTTGAAGAGTGGGTGATTGGCTCACTAAGGACTAACATTAGTACTGACTAGAGTGGGTAGTGGTGAAGATTGGGCAACTAGGGAGCTTTCTAGAACGTGGGTGAGCTTTCTCCCACTTTACCGTTCTCCTGCAACAGGAGAGGATGCTGGTTAACTCAAATGCTCTCTCTAAGTGACGGATACTCCTGTAGCATAAAGAAACAAAGTGAGCAGGTAGCACAGGGGAGGTGGCTTGGGCACGAGGTGTGTAGTGGTTACGAACATAGTGTTTAGAATCAGGCAGACCTAGGGTTTGAGTCTTGCTTTTCTTTCTAGTTGTGGGCAGGTAGTTACTTGACTTTTCCAAACCCAGTCTCCTGCTCTGTAAAGTGCTGATAATGATAGTTCTTATTCTTTGGGCTTTGGGAGAAATAAATGAGAAAACTTAGCACTCCATACCGAGTGCTAAGCACGGTACCTGGCACATGGGAAGGGCTTCTGTCATTTGCGGCTCTGACTTTTATTTTGTTACAATCTTGCCTAAGTGCCTGCACCCAGAGTCAGCTTTTTTTTTCATTTTAGCTGGACCCATTTTGTAGCTTATCTTCTTGGTGCCCCTGGGGTTCTAGTTTCCCCACTGGTTTCCTCCTGGAGCCCTTCCGCGAGGGGAGCGGGCGGGGAGCCAGGGCGGTGGGCAGGCCAGGCCTCTCCGCCAGCCTTCGCTAACACAGAACTTGTTTCCCCAAGGGGTGTTGGCTGCTTCTTCAGTGGTTGAGAATTTATTGTCCTTTCTCTAAATCTTCCTTTCCATTTAGGCTAGAGAAACGCTTTATTTGTTTAGCTGAGATTAGATACACCAATTTACACTCTTTCCTTTTCATAATAAATCCTCGAGAGCAGGAATCCGGCCCAGTCTCTGCCACACACTTTTGTGAACAGCACGTCCATAGGTGGGGACTGTGGCGGCGTTGGTGTCCTGCTCTCACTTCCATTGGGATTTTGCTCGAGGACAAACCGTGTACTTTTGAATGGCTTCTCTACTATTAATATATACCTTAGTTTACTATTTCTCTTATTGAACAATTGTATTTGAAACGCCTTTTTACTGATCAGTATAAACCTTTTCAGAAGTATGTTTTACCAGGGACCTTTCTTAGGAGCAGATAATAATTCTGTGCCTTAATCCAGGTGATGGTTTCACAGGTGTATACAAGTGTAAGAAATTATTGTGCAGTGTACACCTAAAATTTGTTGTAGCTCAATTTGAAAAAGAATTGACTTTTAAAAGTGCTTATAAGTTAGGCTTTTTGTCCTACTTCATGACAGTTTATTTAGGAGGTTCTTGCTCTTGAAAGTCTCATCGCTGATGTTTCAGGGCTAATGTAAACTTCCAGCCAGTGGCGTGCCACACGGGGGCAGGGGCACATTGTCCAGGCCAGGCTATAACAGTGTGCATTTGCTGTGGAGATTTAAAAATAACAAAACCCCAGTAAAAGGTGTTCAGCCTTCGTTATTCTAAGTACGTCGGCGATGATACACTCTTCTTGGCCAGAGTGGACCGTCCCTCACATCCTTGGCCTACCCCTTGGCGTACCTCTGCTTACAGCTTCAGAAGTTGTGGGAGTTAAATTTTCCATGATTTGCTTTTTGTAATTGCACGGGAAAGAGGTTTGGAATCTCTATAACTAGTAAGAATTTGCTGGGTAGAATTTCTGAACATAAAGATGAGGTACAGTAGTTCTTAGAGGAGGACCTAAAGCAAAATCATCTCCTCTCGGTTAGTGAGCAAGACTTGATAAACTTCTATTTTAAGGAAATTTATTATGCTAACATCTGTAAAGTATTTCTAGTGCAATTTCCGTTATGATGCGCACCGCGTTTTTATTAACATTTTCCCACTTTGTCCAAAGAAGTAATCCCAGACTCTGACTTTTTTGGGTAGACTTCTAAATTGACATATATATAGCAAAGTGTGCAAAGCACACAACCGCATACCTGCATGCTTCCTAATGCCACTGTAACAGGGCTGGATTCCTTTTGGAAGCTGTAGGGGAGAAAACATTCCCCTGACTTCTCACTCCTTGCCTGGTGGCCTCATCCTCTAGCTTCAGAGCCAGCAGTGGGGCACCTGCCAGTCCCTGTCCTCTGATTGTAACCTTACTGCCTTTTCCTTATGAGGACCCAACCAGATGATCCAGGATATCTCCCCATGTTAAGATCGTTAATGTAATAGCATCTCCAAAGAGAACGTACAGGTTTCAGGGATTAGGATGTAGATATCTGTAGGGGGCCATTATTCTGACTACCACAACACATTTTTACAAGTGAAAATACCTGTATAAATGCGACCCAGGTTAGTATATAGGATATTCCCACAATTCCGGAGCCTTTTTTCTTGATGATTCATAAAATAATAAAGAACTTTGTAATATCACCAGCCACTGATTTAGAGTATTGATTATCATTATTTAGAACTGTAAGTTTTCACAAGACGTCTGAGCCTGGGCTGATGGAATACTTTTTAAAAATAAATCTTGAATGGTTTTATTGAGGATATTTGTCTCTAATTCATAAATACATCTAGAAATACACACCAGCAGATCTGGTACTTTTGAGCTTTTGTTTGGACTCTGGGTGAGTGAGTGTGTAAAGCCCAGGGAGTATTATATAGACTTGGACTCCCTAGTGCTAGCATTGCTTATATACATTTTCTGTCCAACTTGGGTTCCATTGATTAAAAACTCAGTTCCTGTTTGTTTTAGGAACGCCATCAACTCCAACTCCAACTCCTAGAGCATGAAACAGAAATGTCGGGGGAGATAACCAATTTTGACAAGGAAAGGTAAGACGTAATGCCCTTTGTCTTGCAATAGATTTAGATAATGGACACTCTATGTTTTTGTGGGCTCATATGTCCCTTGCGTTTTCATTCACATGGTTATTGCTTATAACGGACTGATACACGTGTAACATTGGGCTGGGAGCTTCCAGTATAGAGTAAGTTTCTTTCTTTTTTTTTGAGACAGAGTCTCACTCTGTTGCCTGGGCCAGAGTGCCATGGCGTCAACCTGGCTCACAGCAACCTCAAACTCCTGGGCTCAAGCAATCCTTCTGCCCCAGCCTCCCGAGTAGCTGGGACTACAGGCATGTGCCACCATGCCCGGCTAATTTTTTCTATATATTTTTAGTTGGCCATTAATTTCTTTCTATTTTAAGTAGAGACGGGGTCTCACTCTTGCTCAGGCTGGTTTCGAACTCCTGACCTTGAGCGATCTTCCAGCCTCAGCCTCCCAGAGTGGAGTGAGTTTCTTTAGAAGCTCACAGCCACATGGTACAGCCCACGGCCGGTGGTCAGTGCAATGAAACATATCAAAGACTGCCACAAGTGCAAAAGTTCAGTCTGTAAAATGTTCTCCATAACCTTGAATTCCACAGGATACACCTTGTTGATGAGAAAACTCATTCAGCTATGACTCATACCATTTGTCCTGTAAACTAATTTTAAAATGTCTGTCTTTGTTTCCAAACTTTGCTTAGTGAAACTTGTCTTATGGCTATGAGTATATAAAGCTTTGTGTGAAAACTATGGGAGAAGCACTCGGTCTCTTCTAGAAATCAAAAGGCAGAGAGGCCATGCACAGCTCTCCAGTGAAGGAAAACAAAGTTGGGATGATTTGAGTATTTGGGGCAAGTTATTTAACCTCCCCGAAAGTCTTGCTTATCTATAACATGGAAATTCTTTTTCAAAGGGGGAGAGGGTTATGGTGAGAACAGTGCCCATCTCATTGGGTTATTGTTATGAGGGAACTGTTGGGCGTGCTGCCTGCCACTTAGTAGGTGCTGAAAAAATGCCTCTTTGCAGCCTCAGAGTTTTCAATATTATGGGGGGCTTTGCTGGTCTTTAATATAATGCCGACAAGGGACCTGGCAGAGAGAGGACATGGGAAATAGACTTCCAGACTCCTCCTCTGGTGCCCAGCTCCGGCGGCCCCAGAGAACTGAAGAGTCCATCTGTTGCTTCCTTTGGTTTCTTTGAACGAAGCAAAGTCAGAGGATAATTTGTGCTGTTTTACATATATGAACTGTTTTGTGATGTGGTCTGCTCTGTTTCTATGCCTATTTACCCAACTTGCTAAATTTGTTCCCCATTTACCCCAAATAAATGATGTGTAGAGCAACTATGATTCCAGACTTTCCAGGGTTCTGCCATTGATTTTGATATTTTGTTGTGTTGCTAGACCCTTCCTTCTCTGTCCTTCTAATCAAGGTAATTTACTGGATGCTCCTATATTTTATTAACCCTGAAACAGAGAGCCTCTTATACCTGTAAGTGGTGCAAGAAGTGACTGTCCTTATACAGGCTAAAACTTGCAAATGGGAACTTGCAAAAGAGTCCCGGACTCCTTCTCTGGTGGGGCGGTTGGTAGGTAGTTAATCACCTGAGATACACGCAAAGACAGATGCGTCTTGGGGTTTCATTTCTTGTTCTTGGCGTCACTCTTTAAAGCTGTGACTTTTTATGCTGGTGCTGCTGCTTTGGTTTAGGACTCGTTTGCTATTTTCTATTTGTGTTAGGTATCAGCAGCTGGAGGAGGCATCGGCCAGCCTCCGTGAGCGCATCAGGCACCTAGACGACATGGTGCATTGCCAGCAGAAGAAAGTCAAGCAGATGGTTGAGGAGGTGAGCACTGGTGAAAGGCTATGGGTCTGGGATTGCTTCCTTTGCCCGGGGAACGTCAGCCCCAGAACAGACCCCACTCTCTACTAGGTTTCTGTGGCTCAGAGTGGACTTGCCCAGCCACTGCCGTCTTGGCCCAGAGCAGGATTTCCTCGTTGGTACCCTGTGGACTGAGGGTGATCCCTCTAAAAGGGGGCCCCTCTAGATCACAAGGTACAGTTGAAAAAGCTGGGAAGTGATACCCTATGTGGGTGTCCACAGCACAGGGGACAAAAGAGTGTGATGAGCAGGTTGATGTTAGCTCAGGTCTCTGCCTCCTCCCATACCTGCCTGCCTCTCTCCCGCCACCACTCGTGTCCTTTCTCCTGTTCTGGGGGTGTCTTTCCATCCTGTCTTTTTCATTTCCACTCCCTTTCCTTCTTTGTTCCTCTCTCTCTTCTTCTTCTTCCTTCCTCATTCTCGTCTCCCACTCTTGTTTCTTCTTCATCCTTTCTCTTTTCCACTGTCTTTTCTGTCCTTAACTGTAACAGGAAACCAAGTTCTGTATTGACTGGACTGGGCATAGTTTACTATTTTATTTTTTCTAAATGGAAAAAAAAAAAAAGAAAACCCCAGGTAAGTTGAACATTTATATATCTCTAAGAGGAAAAAAAATTCTTTACACTTGTATCACTGCAATCTGCCTCTCTTTCCCATGGCGGTGCTCAACAGAAGGCAGTCTGTGCCGTGGTAGAGCTGATCACATGTTATTGTAGTTTCTTCTTGCTCAGTTAAAAAATCTGATGGGAACATCTGATAGAAAAAGAGCAGTACTCGCAGGGTTATGACCATTCTCTTGGGTCTAATTCTCTGGCAAAGAAAAGAAAAGGTTTCAATTTCATTAAATATTTGGTTGGCAGTGGAAAACTGAAAAACAAAAGTTTACATTATATTAAGCAATACTCTAAAAAGGCATCTGTTTTATTCATGAATTATTAAAATTAAAATTGTATATACTTCTAATAAAAAATGTATATACATGATAGACAAATAGAAAGAATAAAAGTCTATCTATTTTATTAATCCATAAAATGTTAGGGATATTAGTGCGGTGAGGGAATTGTCAGTATGGGGAGGGATGCCTTTTATGACTGTGTGGAGGATAAACACACAATACATTAGATAAAGTCTTGTCCCCAAACTAGAAGTTTGGTCATAATGTGCTGAATCCTATATGCCTTATATTGGTTCACACGCAAGGTTAGAGGGAGCAGGATAGCAGAGGAAGCCATGTAGCACCTTTGAAGTCCCTTTGTGCACCCAGGCAGGGGCACCACCCGCGACACTCGTGGGTAGAGAGATCCTACCCGATCGTCAACACTAGGCAGATGTCAGGAGTGTGTTTCCCAAGGAAAAGCATTGCTTTGTCATAATTAGCATCTTGGTGGACCTTGGCTGTCAGAGCATAGGTTTTCTGCTTCTGCATTCCACACACATGAAGTCCGGGGCAGGGGCAATCCCTTATTTTCTCCCATGTGACTCCTTAACTGGGGGGCACTGCATTTTTTTTTCACCTCACCACAAGGGGTGTCTGTGTTGCTCTTGTATCTAATATCAGAGACCCATTGAACAAAACCTCATACTAGTTGGCTTCTGATTCAGTTAAACCCTGATCTGTACGGGGTTAAGACTGGCACCAAAATCAAAGACACTTTATTTTTAAGATACTTTCAAAGACATTTAGAATTCTCGTATTTTCTAACCTACTTGCAGAATATAACAAACATATCAATTTGAAAGGGCGTATATATATATATATATAACATATATGCACATATATAACACACGTTATACATATACATATATGTATAACACATATAGCACATGTGCACATATATATATAAAAAATAGGGATGCTTATACAGATTACTGCTCATGCCTTGTGTGGTCTGGAAGACCCAGTCATTGGAATGAAATCATCACCTAAAGCTTAGGATGCCCATCACAGTCGGCACCACCTGGGGGCTGGCTGGGTTTCCACAGTGACTGGAGACAGGAAAAAAAAAAAAAAAAAAGAGAGAGAGAGGAGACTTTTTATTCTTACACTATCTAAATCAAGTAGTAAAAGTTATTGTGTTTGTCCCATATACCATGTCAACTTACACAAGAAAAGGATGGTTTAAAATCTCAATTGTTACAGCCATTTATGTGAATATGAGAAACATGGAGAAGGGACATTGACAAATGAGCACATTCAGAAGAGCAGGACCGGACTGCAAGGGAGCTGAGAACTCTAGTCATTCAGGGGATGATAGAAGGAATTGGGACGGGAGAGCTGAACTCACATGTTAGAAAACCATCACGTTCTAGAGGGAATATACTTTTCTTTTGAATTTCGATGCAAAGCCAGGCCAGAACCACTGGGTGGCACTTTCAAAGAGGCAAATTGCAGCTCTTCTTTCAAAATAAAGAAAACATTTCTAATACTGGCTGCCCTTCATCACGGGTACGTACTTATGATGTAGGAAGTTGATTCAGAAGCTCTCTAGTGTTCCCTCAAAATTCTAGGTTCTGTACTCTGAAGGACGATGTGGAGGAAACCTGGTGGCTTTGGTAAGTGTCTTTATATAAAAAGCTCTCTGTTGTTCACTATCCTGTGCCTGTTGTTATGATCTCAGCATTGTCATTGCTTACAATGAGCAAAATCAGCAAAATTATTATAATTAGATCACTTCAGATCCCTTGGACCAAATTTTGAAAAATCCAGACTACTGATTGGTCACTTATCAATCTTGAACTCTGACTTTAGAAGAGAAGTATATTTTTGTCCGTGAACTCCGGTTACCCAGGCACAGAGGCAGCCTTTAAGTGTGGACGTTAGGGATAGTTTTCCTTCCCCCACATGAAGTCTGAAAGCTCATCTGCATCATAGCCTCACGTTCGCCAGCGACAGGAATCTAGTCTCCATCCATTGTTTTTGTCATTTTGGGCATAATGTCCGTGAAGAAACTTAGTTTATTCAAATGATGGGCTGCTTTTTTCAGCTCACGATTTCCAGATATTACTACTGAGGTTCTTGCAATCCGTAAATGTTAACCAATATATTTCTTCCCACCTCAGTATACCATCATTTCATAACAATAATAATAAACTGAATAGAAAGTAACTGCCCCAGGTTTCACAGTCCTTAGCTCACTAATGGCTTGATTTGCACCGTGGGAGCCAGTTAGGGCTTGTGCTGAGTAAGAAGGGTGCATGGCGGATGGGCCCTGTCGAAGTGAAGGATTAGTATATATTTCCGTCGCTAGTTCTTTCAGCTGGTTTTGACTTTGACAAGACAGAAAAATAAGCAAAACCAAAAAAGCCTCATATATGTCCCTTTTAGGCTTTTAAGTGTTTGCTAAAAAAATACAGAGAAATACCAGGGGACTAGGACAAAAATAGCACTCAAGGGGAAATTCATTCATTCATCCATTCAGCAGGTGCCCACGAGCACCTGCTGTGTGTCAGAGCCCTGCGGGGAGCCATGCTATAAGGTGCCTGTCATCATGAATCTTGCCCCCTGGTGTTACCAAGGGGTCATCCTTGCCTTGGGCTTCGTTCACCTGTTGAAAAGCCTTGTTGGGGTTGGTCCTTGGCCTTGAATCAGGCTGCTTGCTTTAGATTGCCAGGAAAGGCACCGGGACAGCCCGGAGGAGGAAAAAACTGGGAGCATCCCGAGGCCAGAGCAGTGCTCCAAGCACGTCTTTAAGTGTGACTTCATCGGCCAGCAGGGCCATCCACACCTCTTTACTTGCTGTCCCCAAGGCCCAGGCTGCTGCCAGCCAGAGAGCTTTCCCACCAAGGGGAAAATGATCTGGAAGAAAAAAATCAAATTCTTATTTGCCCTCCAAAATTTGGGTGGATTTACATTTTTGCCAGTGGGCAGTGGTATAATTCAGCTGAATAAGTGGTAATTTAATATGAGTTCCTTTACTATTTTCTAGTTCAACCATTAGGCATCCTTTCGTTTTATCATGTCTTTCTTCTGATTTTCCCATTGCCATTTGTAATGTGGGAAATGTTTCTTCCAACAAAACGTTTCTGAAGGGAGAGTCTTTTCAGTTGCAGAGATGTATCATTTCTGTGGACTTCTGCCAAAAGCAATTGCATTTCACCCCCGTCTCTCCGCCCCCCCCCGCCTTTGCTATAATTTAGATGTTTAATAAGTGCAAAGGTGCAAGGAATTGATTTGTCCTTAGTGCTTCTGCAACCAGGCTGCACATTAGAGTCACCTGGGGAGCTTTAAAAAATGCCTGGACCTTGCAGATGCGGTTGGAGGCAGACTGGATACTGGAGGGTTTTGTTTTTTTTTAACTCTACAAGTGGTTCCAGTTTGTAGCCAGGACTGAGAACTGATGCCCTGGTCTCTCGGTCAGGGCAGTGGCATGGCTGTCCTCGCTGGGTTCATGGTGTTCGTGTATTCGGCCAGCCTTCCCCCAAAGCTCCTATACCTGAGGTGGGAAGCTGGTCGAGAACTCGGAGTAGGCAGTGCTCCACGGAAGAAAGCCAGGAAGACCAGCCACCAGGGGCCAGGGGCATAAGGAGAGAGCTGGTTCAAGTCTGTGACTGTCTGGGCCCTCTCAGGGGACTTTACTTCTTGCCAGCCCCTGGTCCTGGGAGGATTCAATGACAGCTTATTCTTAGTAGCTGTACTGGCCTGGCAGTATCCAGATAAGAAAAACATCCTGGAGCTATCCATATCCATCTGGAGAGAAGGTGTTACTAAGGTAGGATGAGATAACACTTGTTCAATGAGTGTTAGTAGAGACTTTTAAAAAGACAAAATCCGATTCACCTAAATTCTTGGAAGCTGGAACCCAATAGACAATAACTGATTCTCATGGGTCCTCTTCCTACTATACAATTATGTGCGTACCTGCCCTCGCTCTGGTTTAAATTATCCACTTCTGTCTATACACAAGACCTTACACTTGGCCACACTGTGCCTCTTCAGAACGAGAAGAACAAAACACCTCGGTGAAATCATACTACTAACGATGACCATTTCTCAAATGCAAGACAAAGCAGAAAGTTTTTGCAGTTCCTAAGAAATGGTTTTGAAAGTATTTAATGATCATCTCTTAGATCTTTTAAGAGCCATGCTATTGCCATAATGCAACAGTTCCTTGGAGAAACAAACTGCATCAGGGAGAACAGACGATGAGTAACTCTTCAGAGAGTTGAGGCTTTGAGTTTCTGGCTCTATAGCCAGTCGGAAAAAGGGGCTTCTCTTATCGTTTTTCAAGGCCCCTTAACTTACCTCCCCATACCCTAAATCCACATGCACCCCTGGCAGTTAGAGACCTTTATGAGCATACAGTGAAAGCTGGCCTTGAAAAATAGCAATGAGCATGGGCTTTAGAATCAGACAGACCAGCATCTACTAGTTGTGGGAACTTTGAAAAGTTAGTTTCTTTATGTATAAAATGGAATTAATAACAGTATCTGCCCAAAAGGGTTTTTTGTAAGTGTCAAATGAGACGATGTGTATAAAACAGCATGTCACTAAGTGAAAAAAGCCAATCTGAAAAGATTTCCAACTCTATGATATTCTGGAAAAGGCAAAACTATGGAGACAGTAAAAAGATCAGTGGTGGCCAAGGATTGAGGGGCGGGAGGGATGAACAGGTGGAGGAGCGCAGGGGATTTTCAGGGCAGTGGAACAATTCTGTAGGATACTGTCATGTGGATACATGTCATTGTACATTTGTCCAAACCCACAGAATGTACCAAGAGTGAACCCTCATGTACACTATGGACTTTAGTTAATAATAATGTATCAATATTGGCTCATCAGTTGTAACAAATATACCACAATAATTCAAGATATCAATAATAGACAGGGGAGAGGGAGGATATATGGGAACTCTGTGTACTTTCTGATCAATTTTAATGAACCTAAAACTGCTTTAAAAAATTTTTTTTAAAAACCCAGCATGTTAATTAGAACGTAAGAAGTATCCAATAAATACTAACAGCTTTTGTTATTACTACCAATGAATGAGTTCCTGCTGTGTGCACCTAAAGTAAAGAAGATTTCCTGACTAATACATAGCGCTGCCCTTCATTCTTCCCTTTGGGAGTCTTGTGGGCCAAATTGGATCTTTGGGTACACGTCTCTCTTCTCTTCTGTGGTCTGTGCAGCTCTCTAGCTTAGCCATCAATCTCTGGTGTATCAATATTTATACGCAAAGCAATTTTTAAAATTGGAATTCTCTCCATTCCAAGACTTCCATTTTAAGTGGTTCGGCCACTTGCGGGCACACAATTTACTTTCAAACTATCGTGTGTGGTGTGCTGAGATATGCAACACACAGATGTACACTTTTGCCAAATGCCCTGTGTTCAGAGGATCCCGAGTACTTCCTGTCCCTGGGGATTAGCCGAGTGGGGGTTGGGGAAAGGATCCGTAGCCCTGAGCCCACAGCCCTAACCCACTCCGTTGAACTGTCCTCAGATCATGTCGCACGAGCTCTTCTCCAGATTTAGTCTCCGGCTCTTTGGAAGATGATCGCTTGGTAGCCTGCTCTGGGTCGGAAGCGATTCCTTGTATTGTTCCTGATTAGAAGAACACTTGTACACTCTGCTGGGAAGAGGTGGTATTTGTCTGTGACGAGCAAAACAGGAAGGACATGCTATTGGAAGGAAAATTTGACCTTGTGGGGCTCTCGTTTGTGAAAGCACCCACATACTGCCACCTCAACTTGTACAGCCTCAAACTGCAGAGTCAGGAGAACTCCAAGATCCACAGAGTGTTTTTAGAGACTTGGGTTCTTAGACATCAAGGAAGGAACTGCAATAAAAAAAAAGACTACTAAAAAATTCATTCAAAAAGTGCCAGGTGGAGGCTGGCCTAGGAGCTTGGAAGATGAAGCTTTATTGATGGAAAAGCTACCCAGGACATCTGCTAAGGAGGCGGGGAGAGAGCTGGAAGAACATCAGTGCTCCGGGAAGGAAGTGCACCCCACCAGATCACATCCCAGAAAACACGGAAGCAGCCAAGTATCCAAGTAGTTAGATTCCATTTGTGTGTGGGAAATGGACCTGAGGGTCTTTTCTGAATGGATAGCAACACTAGTCATCTTAGTACTCTTCTAAGAAAAGTTTTGTTTGTTTTTATCACCTTGGGCCTTTTGCCTGAATAGACAGTTCAGCCAACTTCATGAAAAGTAGTATGTCTGATGAAATGACAAATTTATTTGGCTGAAATATATTGAAGCAAACTATATACTTCATGTGTGCTTTATTTTTATAGAGGTCTGCCCCGAGACAGCCACAGGTGCTGGTATTTTGTCGGAATGTAACAGTATTGCTGAGAACCAGTAGCAGTAGCAGCCGTAGGAACGGGTGGTATTAGCCTATATAAGCTAGCAGAGTGTGCTAACTGAGTGAGTTCATTCCGAGGCCCAGGTCCCTCAGATGTTGGCTAGTTCAACACTCCTAAGACTTCTCCATGGCAAAGTGGTTATATAGATGCTTTCTTATCAATATTTGCCTTTGATCTTTCAGTTAGATGCTTCTGCCCAGCTTAAGAAGTAGGGAGTGGATGGGAAAGGAAGCAGATGAAATAATTTTCCACATTAGCCATCAACTGTTAATGTCCTTAACCCACGCATGGTGCTGTGTTTAAATGCAGATCCCCAGATACTCTGCTGGGTGTCGAGAGTTCTGCTAGGGAGGTGGAGTTGGATTTGAGAATCGCTGATCTAGATGTTGCCCTGGCGAAGTTACCTACGTTGTTTCTAGGGATACTTTACTGCTCTAGTGTTTCTCTAAGTCTCTGGTGGGAAAGTCACTGGCATATGTTGTAGTGTCATAGATTCATTACCCAGTTTCAAAAATTGAAATAGTATGAATTAAAAGAATGCAATGACCTTTAGAGAGTGTGGGTCACCCATGTGAGTCTCTCTCAGGTTGGGATGCTCTCCTCCGCTCTTGGAGTTTCTTTTCTTTTTGGGGCTATGAACAGTACCTGGAAGCCAGGTAGGTCTTAATAATATTTTGTGCAGTAGATAGGGAGTGAAGTGCTTAGAGTGTCTGCACGAACCTGAGCATGTCTCCTAAAAATGATGCCCTGGGTGCCTCCTGTACCTTCCCCCCCAACCCCGCCATCCTTGGCTGATAGGCGATCTCCTTAGATCTGGGCCTGCTCTTTTCTGCCTTTGCTGGTATCCCTTGATTCACCTCTTTCCTGCCTAGACCGTGATACGGTGTGAACTTAAATTACTGCCTGTCAAACCTGAATTATGTGCTCAAATCCTACCTCATCACCGCATCTCCCTCCTCCCCTCCTCCTGGATCCTTCACCCTGAACTCAAGGCTACGACTCCGCCTCATGGCCGCTTGTACCCCCTCCCAAATGGGGTGCTCTTCGGAAGGTTGAGAATTGATTTATAGCAGATGAAAATGTTATGATTTCAAATTCTAGTGCTAAGATGGCATTAATCACTTCTTTATTTTAAAATCTTAGATACTTTATCTAAAATGTGCAGATTTTAGAAGGTATCAGAAAGAACATGATTGGGTCAGCCTTTTTTCCCTCGATGTGTTATAGAAAGAACTACTGTAGGTTCATTTTGTGGCAGGTATTGATTAAAGCATTCATGATATAAATTGTCTTTTCAAGCGAGAAGTTCTTTTCTTTGGAAATGTCATTGAACCCACATTCTCTTGAATTGAAATTGTTCTAATTGGCTTTGAACTATTTCCCAGAGACCTGGGTGCCAGTTTGCCCATAGAAAGTATGTAAGTATGTGAGGCTGCGTAGTTCATGTTCCAAGTCACTACCAGTTACTGAGTGCTTCTCTTCTTTCAAGGCTATGCATCTGGATCTCACATTTCCCATGTTAATCCTCTGTGGGAGGTATTATTTGTCCAATTTTTTTTAAGCACAGGAAACTGAGGCTTAAAGTCTTAAAAAATAAATAGCTGGCAGTCTCTCAGCAAATAATGGTGGTACTAGGCTCTACATTCAGATCTTTGAGTCTAAAGCCAGCCTTTTTTCTTTTTAATTAGAAAAAAATTTGAATCACAGAAAATTATAGAGAATGATGAAAACAAAAACCCATGTACCCTCCTATAGAATTAGCAAACGTTAACATTTTGGCATATTTGTTTCTGGTTTTTATTTTTAATAAAAGATAGCATTATAGATATATAAAAGGTTCTCTTCTTACTCCTCCCCAGTTCTGTTCCTCTTGCTTCTTCTGCCTTCCTTCCTTCTTCAGAGGCAATTTGGTCTCCATGTTTTGATGCTTTTATTGCATGTATGTATCTATTATTAGTATGTAGCTTAGTTTATGTGCTTAAAAATGTACATAGATTTTAATTTATAATATAGAAAATAAATGTTATTGTATATATTTTGCAATGTACTCTTTTCCTAGTTTTGTTTTTGATGTTTTGTTCTGTTGTACATAGATCTAAATTATTTATTTTAATGGCTGTCTAATATTCTTTTATATAAATATATTGTAATTTACTTATCCTATTGATAGACATTTTTATTCTTGTACAAACAATGTCAAACACGTCCTAGGAAATATACTTAGAGGAGGAATTGCTAGGGTGTGGGGTTGGCACAGTGTCATCTTTCCTGGGTGCTGCCCAGTTGTTCTGCAAAGCGGCCATGTGTTTCCACCAATCACGTAGGAGGGGACAGGTTTTTCCAAATGCTCACCACCACTTGGCACTGTGTGGACTATAATTTTGGCCAGTTATGAAATAGCATCTCATCTTAATTTTAATTTGCGTCATCCTGATTACTACTCATTACGAATTGTGAGGCTGAGAAACTTTTCATAGGCTTATGGACCAAAGGTTTCCTCCTTTATGAATTGGTGGTTCCTATCTTTGTTCATTTTTATATGAGGTTGCTTATCTTTTTTTTCCTGCTGACTTGTAGGAACTCTACATAGTACCAGTATTTATCATTTATCAAAAAATATTTAGATGCCATTATCTTCTCCTAGTCAATGGTTTTTGTTTGTTTGTGGTGTCTTTTATATGTAAGTTTTTAATGTTGGTAGAGTTAAAGTTAATCTTTTTGGCTGTGTTGTGTGTCTTGTTTGTCATAAAGATATTTTCTGTAATAGTTTTGAAGTTGTTTTTCATCTTTAGGTCTTTAATTATAACCCTCATCTCCATCCCCTCCATCCCCTCCCTTAGTCTGTTTTTGTTCATGGCTTTGATCCCCTTCTAGTAAAACGTGCACTTACTTGTCTGTGTTGCTTATTTATTGTGTCTGCTGTCTGTTTCCCTCACTAGAATGTAAGCTCCGGGAGGGCAGGGACTTTTGTCTGCGTTGTTCACGTCTGTATCCCTGACACCTGGGACAGTCACTGGCATATAGTCGGTGCTCAATAAATATTTGTTGGACAAATAAAGAATAACCTATGTGGAATTTATTTTTTGTGTGTATGATATAAACAGGACTCCTTTTTTTTTTTGTTCTTGGCTCACAGAAAGTTTGTTTTTCTAACATCATTGCCCTACTGATCTTTTTTATGTTACCTTTGTCTAGCTGGAGTTGTCTCCCCGGTGCCATGGTCTTTGAATATTCCTTTTATCCTGCCCCTCTGCCGAGGACTGCAGGAAACCCAGTCCTTGGGCTTGGGCATGGGAGGGGGGATGAGGAGGAGAAGCCAGGAGCAGCTCATGGGGAGGTCTTCTCTGATGGGACAGTCAGGAAACATTTAAGAACCAAGTGCAAAAATGGGTGTGAGTTTCTGCTCTTAAAGGACTTTCTGACTGATGTTTAAACTCCTTAGAACTTGAGGCAGAATGTGCTAAGTGCTGGGAATGCAGAAGCTGGAGAACACGGTGGTTAAGTTCATAGGCTTCAGTAAATTACATAATCTGGTTTTGTTTCCTGCCTCTGCTTCTGACAAGGCTTTGATCTTGAGCAAATTACTTATCCTCTTCAAGATTCAGTCTCCTTATCAGTAATATGGGAGTGATCGTAACAGTACCTCCTCCAGTGACGGTTGTAAGGATTGACCAATATGATGCGTGTTTAGTGCTTAACACGGTGCCTGCGAACATAAACTCATTCTGGCGTGGGTGGAGAGCCTTTAGGGAGGAAGTGGTGTTTGGCTGGGTCTTGCAGGATGGGTTGGATTTTTCTAGGTAGGGATTGAATGGGTGGACATGTCAGACAAGATACAGAATAAATAAAAGCAAAATCATGGAGACCAGAAAAGTATAGGGTGAGTTCAGGGAGCATTAATCTAGTTTGACTGGATTGCAGAAGGGAGTGAGAAATGAAGTGGCTGAAAATGTGGGCTGAGACCAGTTGTATCAGCACCAAGCCAAGAAAAATATCCTTTATTGCGCAGCTTATAATTCCTCCATGGCTCCCCATTGCCTGATCGGATCTGAGCCTCAGAGTGGTGCCTCTGGCAGGGGGTGCTGGGCAGAGGGGACGGGGAGGTGCAGGGAGGGCGGCTAGAAGGCTCCCAGGAGAGCCCTGGCTAGTGCTACAGCAGGGTTTGTATTCCAGGCACTTGAACTTCAGGAACAGTTTTTAAAGTACCATTTTTTAAGCATCAGCTTTGTGCCAGGTGTGGAGCCAGGTGCTTCCATATATATTTATGATATTATTCCAAAACAATTCTCTCCCTGGGTACTCCTGTGTAGGATATGGTCTGTTGTCTCTGAAACTGCGTCCTTCGAGGAAAGCATGGGAATAAATAAGCTGCTTCCCCACCTCTCCGTTCCACCTGCCTCCTCTAAAACCAGACGAGGAAAATAGAACAGCCTAAAGAATGTGGGCCCCAGCAGATCTTTAGCGAAAGAAGGTAGCACTTGTCAACATTCTTCCCAGCCCTGCCTAGCTTCTGGGGCAGCATTGCAGGACTAGGTTATGATCCCGTACGGGGAGGCTAGAAGCAGGCAAACCTCTGAACAGCAGTACGGTGTGAACGAAAGAGCCTGGGCCTTGGCCTCAGAGACACTGACTTGGGTTTCGATCTTGGCCCCACCAGCATCTAGATAATTGTTGACCAAATGATGGAAGTCTTGGAACCTCAGTTACCTCGCCAAGTGGGATAACCACTTAGGGCATCATGAGCTAACCCAGCAAAGTTCCCGGTACCCTGTACACCCCCGTCTTCCTTCTCAGTGAGTGCACTCAGGTTGGGAAGCCCATTTAACCATCCTTCCCTGACATTTATATAGCCAAGCCATTTGGGGCTACCCAGGAGAATCAGAGTGCTGTTTCCCTCCTTAAAGAGAAGTTGGGTCATCTTTAATATAAGATAGAAATCAAACCAAATTAGATTATTTTACCTCGGAAGCCAGTTTCAACTGATCTTTTTGAATGGTGCAGTTCTATTATTATATATTACATATTACTTCAAACTTAATAGAAAAAATTGATTAAAATATGTGCCATGTTCATATCTAGCCTGGCTGAATGCCACAAGACACATTAATTGAAAATGAATTTCCACAAACCCAATCAAGCATCATGAAGATGAAAAATGTAGCTTTTCCCCTCCATTCCCACATTGATTTTTCATTTTCCCCACTCAGAGCTTCATTTAGCAATTTTTCAGCTTCGTTTTGTTGTGGCCTTAGTTCAATCCCTTCACTTCCCCCCAAATGAGATAATGTTCCATTTTCCTCCTGCTTATTAAACTGTTCTCTCATACTGCATTAGCATGGCAGATTCTGATCTTGTCATATTTCTCCAGGCATTATTATTTTTTGTTAAAAAGAAACTAAGCTTTATTCTTTTTATTCTTGCACTTGGTGGTGGCTTTTATCAAGGAGGATGCACTTTAAAAATATAATAACTATGAAATTACAGTGTTACAAGACATCCAAAATAGAATTAAGGGAAGCTGTAGCAAAAATAAAAAAAATTAAAAAAACCTTTTCAGTGGAAGAGTATAAAATATCAATTATTCTCATTTTTCACAGCGGGGCATATGGGTGGATCAAACATAATTCCTCTCTTGCTGAGGGGAATGGAAACCACAGTTTCTGGATCACAGGGGGTTGAAGCAAAGGGAGAAGGCAGCTGAAGCTTCAGTGAGCTCGAGAAGGTTCTATTCTTGCTGGTCCTGTTCCATTCCTGCCCCAGTCTTTTCGCCAATTCACTGGATTTCTAGGGGTTTTGAAAACAGGAATAAGGATCTTCAAGCTACTTCCTTGTGGAATTTTCAAATTTTCTGATAATAGCACAGCATGTATTTTCCTTGCAAAGCCTCTAAGAATTCACAGTAAAGTATCATCTTGCTTTATTTTGACCTAGACTTCCTAACTTGATACTGTCATTTTGACTAGAAGCTTTGATTGGCATTTATACAAATTTGATAGCTTTTTCAATGGGAAAATAAATGATGTCTTTATAAATGCAGTTTAAAGTAGAAAGTCTCTGAATGAGGGCCCTCGGGAAGGAGGAACAAAGCAGGGGGTATTGGTGACAAGGGCTGGGAAACTTTAGTGTATTTACTAACGAGTGGGCAGGTTTTGTGACATGTGTACACACACAGCCCCTGCACCCCGATTCTGTATAAATGCGCTGATTCTTAAAATTGAAAACAAAATAAAACAAATTTCAAAGAAAATAATAATAATGTCATAAACTTAGTCTGGATGCGAAAAATCAAATTCCCTTTTCCTGATAAGATTTTAAATGGTTC
This sequence comes from Cheirogaleus medius, assembly GCA_008086735.1. Taxonomy (NCBI): domain Eukaryota; kingdom Metazoa; phylum Chordata; class Mammalia; order Primates; family Cheirogaleidae; genus Cheirogaleus; species Cheirogaleus medius. The sequence goes on from VBSM01002959.1 coordinate 1,004,264, forward strand.
TGTGAGATGTGACTATCAGTTTTATATTTTGTTTTTGGTTTTTAACGTTACAGAGTGTATGTGGGCAAGCAGCGATGCATGAATTAGGCAGCACCAGGCTGCAAGCAGTTCAGGGCTTGCATCCAGGGGGCAAGAGGGTAATAAAGGTGTTTGCAGGAGTGAGACAAAGAAAATAGTTGATTGGCTAAAGTAGAAAGTCCCTACTTTGAGGTTAGATGGTGTTTTCTGATTGATAAAGTCTCTCAGTCAAGGGTTAGTTGGCAGTTCCTGATTGGTTAAGTTAGATTTGGTTTTCCTGAGCTATAACCATTCACTTGGAGTTGGGTTTGGGCTGACTTAGGTAGGAACCCACGGCCCTGGAGCCATCTCAGCCTAATGGCCTCCCAATTGATTATTTTAACAGCTCCCCACTTTGGTCAGCTTTCCCTTTGTGAGAGATTGATCAGAGCACAGGTGGGGCACCTGTGACCATCATGGCTAGTATATCTTTGTCTCAGTGTGGAACTCCTAAGTGTGACCTTCAGTTTTAACGTGACTTCTAGTGTCAGTGAGGGGAGAGAGTAACTCTCGTTGTCATGTGGCACTCCCAGTGTATGACAAAGCTGATTTGCACCTTTCATGTGCTCTATTCTTGTGTGTTTCCCATTTTTTGGTGTGTGAGGCATTTTTCATATATGTTACCATTTGCCGACTAGTGAAAGAAAACACCCCCAAGCACAGTTTCTTAACAACCTTTGGCCAGTGCTGTCTCGTATTTAAAACTTAGTTGCTGCTGTATTTCTTCATTAATTACTCTTCACAGTCCCTGAGATCAAGATTGAGTTATATTTCATGAGTCTTGCACGACTGGGTCCTCTTCACATAATTCTAACTGTAGAGCTGTGTCGTTTTCTGACATCTGGTATGAAATGCCCTGTGTCCTTCCTATATGTTACTAATGGAAAAAAATTCCCTTTTTGTGAGAGCTGAGAAAACTCACAACTTCCAGGGTTGCACTGAGTCCATAATAGAACCTTACAAAAGGTTTTATACAGTTTCATTTTGATCTGGTGGACATACAAGTTCTTTTTGGAGCAAATTGGGAGGCATCCTTTTTACAATAGCAGTCTGTTTCCAAAGCAGTTCATAAAATGCGGATTAATAAAGGTGATTTCACCTCTTAAGATTAGTGATCTTTTATATAAGATTGCTGATACACTGAACATTTGTTCCCTGTGAGTCTGGGGTCTAGTGCAAGGGAAGGAATGAACAAAAGGTGGAATAACAGTGATGTTTCCCACCAGGGGTTTGTTCAAAGGGCAGAGGTATTGCAGACGAGGGAGACACAACCGTGGAAGGGCCTCCTGGGCCACACTAGAGGGTTTGAACCTTAGAAGCTTGGGAGAGTTTTTAAGTAGAAGAGTGAGATACTCAGCATTTCTGGGGCCTGGACCTAGATTTCTCTGTTTTGTAAAAGTTCCCTCCAAATTGTATGGTTATGGTTAAAGACGATTGCTTAACTCAAACCACCTATGCAGGGAACTCTATTGTGGCTAATATGGAAAACAAGCCATTATCAGTGTTAAGAAGCTAGAACTTTTATTTTTTCCCTAGAAGAACTTTTATTTCCCTGCCTCCCCATCCTTAAATATCAAACTGGCCTGTAGTCTTAGAGATTAACATTCTGCATGATTGATCAGGCTGCGAGGCACATACTCAGTTTGAGTCACAAAGAAACATGCTAATCAAGACAAACATGAGAAAAAATTAACATCAGTTAAAAGGTTCCAGACTTTCCCAAGAGGTGCCTTTTCCTCTTGTTCTCTAAGGGGGTCTACTATTTATTTTAGCTTAGCTGTTGCAAGATTATGTTCTCGTATAAATCATACAGGCGGGGTGAGGTGTGGAAAATGAGTGCTTCTAATTTCTCAGTTCCTAATGCCCTGATTTGAGCCGTGTAACTTGGGGCATTTACCACCACCTGGTGACAGCTAGCCCTAAATGCAGCTTCGTGAAGGGTAAAGAAACCTCGTGAAGGTTAAATTTACACACTTAAATGCATCAGGAAGTAAGAGTAAAGGCGCCTGATAGATTTGACCTGCATACCAGCTGTAGCACACCCTGAATTGTGGAGGGGCCCCCAATTTGGGGGGTGGTTTGAGGACACATGGTTAACAAGGCCATCCTTGTCTGCAAGAGTCTGTTCTACACAGTTTTTCCCCTGAAGTCTAAGGGATGGACAAATGGATTTGTTGATTCATTCATTCATTGTCTGAGAACATAAAGATGACCAAGGTCTTTACTCTCAGTCTAGGGAGGAAGAAATACCAGTCATCACATAACAGTGGCTACCTTTTGAGTGCTTATCATGTGCTAGGTGCTACAAGGCTAAGACAATATTTCAAGGCTCTTTGAAGTTGGTAGTCAAAAATCATACTGTTTTCTATATAGGTGTGTGATTTAGAGATTGTGAAAAAAGAACCAAGGACTTGGAGTCAGATATTACTAGAAGGCTATCAAACCTGGAAGCAAGTGAGCCTGCTTATTTTAGGAGGATGCCTCCCTTGGGGAAAGGCATGAGGTGTCTCCAGGGCAGACCCCAGGGGAGACTAAGTTGTGATGCAAAGTTGGCACTAGGAGAGCAGGCAGGGTCAGCCTTAGCATCCTTTTTTCTCTAATCTGAACAAGTCAGCCCTGGGCACAGAATATGCTGGACAGGATGTTTCTGTGAGAAATGTTCAAGGATGAAAGCAAACGTGTGTGAACAGCATTCGTTTAGCACAATAGCACAGTCGCTTCTTGAAGCATCATTTGCTGAAAATCACACGCCCTGTTAGAAGTGTCAGCACCCTCAAACCCTCCTCCTGGCCAGCTCCTGCTCCCCAGACCCAAGTGCCTCTTCAGCCAGCATTGGCCCTCTTCTCTCTCCCATGAACTTCAGGGGGTCTTCTCCCTACAGGGCTTTCTCTAGATGATGTCTTTGCCTTTTATTGACTTATTTTTTAAACTAAAATCTAGGGGGCGATGATCAGCAGAAGAGTCTTGCTATCTCCCTAGAGCTGTTCATTAGGGTATTATTCTTAAACCACATCTCCTGCTTTCCTTGACTTACAAACCATGCTGATTTAATCAGAGATTGTGACACTAGTGTATTTGAAATAGCTTTTTGTTATTTGATTAAATATTGTCCCTGAGCTTCTTGGAAACTTTTAGTTAATTTCAGTACCCATTGTGGCTATCATTTAAATATTTTAGAAACGAAGAAACAAAAAAAAGGGAAAAAATAAATATTTTAAAAGTCTGATTTAAAAAATCTTAATACTGTAGAAAGGAATGAAAAAGGATGATTTTTGAAAATTATTCCTACAGAAATTGAAGAAAATTTATACAAAACTAACTTTTTTTTTGTCCTTGTCCCTACTGCAACCCCAGAAGTATTTCATTTATCTAAGTTCTCTTCTAGCTTTTACTTTCATCGCTATAAACTTTTGTTTTTCTGTCCCTTGAGGCTTTTTGTAAACACTTTTCCATTTTGCAATGTATTTGTTTTTAGTGTTTGTGTAATATACTCCTTCAAATTGATATTTCATAATTTATTACCCGTTCCTTTAGTGCTAGACATTAAGGTTATTTCCATTTTTCTCTCTATTATAAATAATGGCAGCAAGAATATCTTTATATATATAGCTTTTTTCCTATGTTTGAATTATATCCTTAGGATAAATTCCCAGGAGTGGGATTAGTGGGTCAAAGGGTATGAACAGCTTTATGGCTCTTAATATTTATTGCCAAATTGCCTAAAGGGTCATTCTAATTTACAATGCCACCTGCAACACATGAGAGTGGCTGCCCCCTCAGCCCTGCCAACGCTCGTTTCTTCCGTCAATAGTTTTAGGCAAATTTAATAGGTATTCAAGAGTAACTCATTACTGTTTTTAATTGGTACTTTCTTTAATTTTTATCAACACTGGACATTTTTTCTTAAGTGTGTTTATCTTCTATGTTGTATGGTTTGCTTTTCATGCCCGAAGATTATATTTTTTGACACCACGTGGAATTTAAAGTATTTTATACTGAAAATGCCAAATGCATGCAGAACAGAAAGAATAATTGATGGAGCCCCCTACATTACCCAAGTTCAACAAATAGCAAGTTTTGGCCACATTTGCTTTATCTATCCCTTCCTTTCCTCTTTTCCCCCCTTTTTGTGCAGTATTTTAAAGCAAATCCCAGACATTCTGCATATGTTTCCTATGTCCTTCACTATGCATCTCTATAAACATGCGGACTATTTCTAACAAAATTAATGACAGTTCCTTGGAATCATTTAATACCAATCTGCAATAAAATTTTTCAAAGTGCCTTTTTTCTGATGCTTTGTTCCAATCAGCATACATTATGTTTACATTTAGTTATGTTCTTAAAAGTCTCTTAATCTAGCGCGTGCTGCCCCGTCCCTTCCACACCTTTACCCCTACCTGCTGACTTATTGTAGGGAGCTGAGTCAGTTGTCCTATAAAAATTCCCACATTCTGGATTTGACTTCTGTGTTCTTATTAATATTAGCTCTAGAAGCTTGATTAGGTTGAGTTTCAACTTTTGGGTGGGGGCAGGATTATTTCACGGATGGTGCTGTGTGCTTGATTTTGTATCACTTCTGGGGCATATCATGTCTGGTTGTCTCACTTTGGGTGATGCCAACGCTGATAATGGATTCAGGTGGTGACAACCCAAAACACGAATTTCATCAGCTTTTACCGTCATTGTTAAATCTACTGATGATGGTTGCTTGAAGCAGTTATTTGAGAGATTGCAAAATTGTTAGTTTCTAATTTTATCATTCCTTCCCCATTGATTAACTGGAATTTTTCTGTAAAATAAAACTTTTCCTCATAAACTAAGGCTTTTAGAATCTCAAAATGCAGTGTGACCAAGTAAGGCAAGATAAATACTTTGTTTTTTCCTATATATTGCTAAGTTTACAAGTAAGGAGTTGGTCTATTGTTAATTTTTTTTTGAGACAGGGTCTTATTCTGTTGCCTGGGCTACAGTGCAGTGGTATCATCATAGCTCACTGCAACCTCTAACTTTTAGGCTGGAGCAATCCTCCTGCCTCAGCCTTCTGAGTAGCTGGAACTACAGGCATGCGCCACCATGTCTGACTGATTTCTTCTATTTTTTGTAGAGATGGAGTTTCGCTCTTGCTCAGGCTAGTCTCAAACTCCTGACCTCAAGCAGTCTTCCTGCCTCAGCTTCCTAGAGTGCTAGGATTACAGGCGTGAGCCACTGCGCCCGGCCCTCTGTCACTTCTAATGGTGTTCAATGGAATTATAAAATACTCATGTTCTTTAATATTTATGCATTCCATGTGTTTTACTCAGTTACATCCTTTATTCTTTCTGATGTTCAAATTGTCTATCCTTGGCCCAAAGGGGAACCCTTCATATCCTTGTTTTCAGGCATAACAAGGTATCTCAGATTCATCTAGTTTATTTTTTGCTTGCCAAAATGGGCCATTCCTTCAAGATGTCCTGTGTTTTCCTAGTGGAAATGCTCTTTAGGGACCACAATCTGGATATATTATGTTCTTATTGTTTTTAAGTTTTCTCAGTAGATGGAGTAGGAATGCATATTTTGCAAAAGAAAATAAAAGCTTATGAGTTCATACTGATACTGTCATTTCAAATTTAACAAAACTCTTTTTACTTTTTTTGATTTGCGTTTCTTTCTCTTACAATAAAAATCTTGGTTCCAAACATGATTTTACTATAATATAGACCAAATAGTTTTAAAATAACAATAACAATGTTACTACTAACAGTTTTCCTAGTATTTGTTTGCAGCTCCTTTTATTCTTAGAAAATAATCCATTAAAAATATACAGTCAAAATACCTTGTTCTAGCAACACTTGAATTATACTTTCCACCAATTTGATATGGTTAAGTTCCTTCATTTCAGTTTGTTTTCAAATTTAGAGTTCACCTTTTTTTCTGTTTGGTCTGATATTATTTTTTGAACCTATAAAATGTGCTTTCAAAGTTAAACCCATGTAACAAGTTATCACCAGAAGTCTTTCTTTCATCTGTCACCTCCACCTAAGCTCCTCCCTCTCCCTATTGGTAACTGTTTCTTAATAATTAGGGTTTGTTTTATCTTTGCAGTGTTTCTTCTTGCAAATATTTATGTATTCCTATGTTATTAGCTGTTTTACACCAAAGCTAGCATACCATATATACCTTATAATACACTGTCAGTGTTTTAGAGACCTTCTGCATTTTTTTTATTTCATTATATTATGGGGGTACAGATATTGTTAGGGTTACATATATTGCCCCTGCCAACCCTCCCCACCCCCTGCTGTGCTAGAGCTTCAAGCATGTCAACCCCCTGGTGGTGCATGTCACACCCATTATGTAAGTATACACTCTTCCCCTCCCCCCCACCTGCCCACCACCTGATAAAAGTTTTTTTTTTTGACATTTTGGTTACATTGTATTTCTTTGCCTCTCCCTAAGAAGGGTTAGAGGTATTCCCTTCCCCCCTACATTGCTCGCCATATCCCAAGGATGTGGGTCTCCCCCCCAACTCCCCCGACTCCCTGGTGAGTACTACCACCATTTGAGCGCCATAGTTTTAATCAGATTTGAAGATTACACTGGCCTCCCTTGGTAGGATCTACCATGGCTTATTTAACTACCCAGTTATTGACAGAGTTCTATTTTGTTTTGTGTTTTCTAAAAAACCAAAAATCTTGTGTCCAAGTCATTTCCTATTTTGACCAGTGTATCTTTGGGATCTATTCCCAGAAATGGGATTGCTGAATCAAAGGATAAATGAGTATGTACTTTTCTAGATGTTGCTAGGGATTTTCTAGATCTTGCTAGAGATTTTTAAAAATGATTTTGTAAATGCTCAAATTTCATATACAAGATTGTTGGGAAGTTAGTGCATTATTTATTGATCCTATGTAGTGTTTCCCCCCTATTGTCCAAGACTATGGCCTGGTTCAGAGTACACTGGTTCCTGCTTTTAGGGAACCCACGGTTTGTCTATGGAGACATGATATATGAATAAAAAACAAAGAGTAGTCCAAGATAGAATATATTTTAAGAACAAGGATAAAAGCCCAGCTCAAGCCTGTTTAGGAAGCCTTTCTTGCTCACTCCGGGTCACATGAGTCCTTAATCCTCCAAATTTCATTAACACTTTTAATGACACTTTTAGTGATTCTTTTCCCAAACCAAATTTTTTAACACCTGGTTGAGCAAATATGAATGTATTAACAGAAAGAACAGAGCTGAATGTTTGAAATGCAGAGTGCCTTGTAAATTCAAACTGAATAATTATTTTTCTGTAGAGTTGAATCTGCATGTCTCAAAGCATGTTCTCTGGAGGGTCTGTGGGATGTTTTTAAGGGCTTCACAGCAAAATCAGTGTGGAAATGTTGGGTTAATGAAACCTAATGAGCCATGACTCCAAAATAAAGTCTGGCATCTTACCTGCTCACATAATCTCCCTTTTGCTGGGGAGCATCTCATGTTAATACTGTTAGGGGAAACACAGAAAATCATTGTGCAGGTTCTATTTAAATGAACACCAAAGGCATCTCTTCCAGTTGAGGAATGTTTACTTATACAGTTCTATATTTTTGATTAACAATTTTCAATCTGTTTTTTTTTCTAGATTGAATCATTAAAGAAAAAGGTGCAACAGAAACAGCTCTTAATATTGCAGCTTCTAGAAAAGATATCTTTCTTAGAAGGAGAGGTAAGAAGCCGGGTTTCTTTAAGTTGGTGTCTTCTCTACCATTCAATTTTATGTTGCTAAGCCTAGCACTGGCGCTTAATTAAAAATATGGCTATTTCCTGGCCATATAAAATTGATCGAAGGTTAACTGCCAGCCCCTGCAAATGAGGTTCTGACGGCTGGTTTTCTTTTACCCCCCGGACTCTCCTCATTCCAGCTTGCTGCTCACCTCCGCGTTTTGGCTCTAGTTTTTCTTGTTCAAGCAAGTCTGATAAGCTGTTGATTAATACTGATAATTTCCCACATTTATGTAGTGCTTTATCATTTGTGAAATATTTTTCACATACATTCCTCACGTGATTCTCTCGGCAACTTGGAAGCAGGCAAGACAAGGATTGTCATCTCTGTATTAACAAATAGTCATCTCTGCATTAACAAGTGAAAAAACAGAGGCATGAAGAAGACAGGTGGTTTTGCTCAAAGTCCCCCAGCTTAGTCCACGCCACAGCCCAGGCTGGAAGACAGACTCCTAATGCAGTGCTCTTCTATTCCATTGGGCGGATGTGTTTTAGAGAGGCCTTAATTTTACCTGAAACTTTATGATGCTATGTATTCTTGACTTTCTGGCTTTTTGAAAGTCATTTGGAGATTTTGTATAGGTTCCAGAGAAGGAAATTATGGGGTTGGAAGAGCTCTAAGAGGTTAAGTATTAATAGAAGGAGAAGCCAAAATCTATCTGCTCTAAAATCTCCTTACTAAGAGCTTGGCAGTGAGCCTTTTCCTTCTGAGACTCCATGAAAAGCTGGTTTGCCAAGCACCTGTCCTTGTCTGTCTTCCACATTACAGTCCTTCCCCAATCAGACAGCCCAGGAGACAATGATGAAGTAAGGAGGAAGGGAAGAAATGACTTTATCAAGCACCCAGTGTGTGTTGGGCACTGCTAGATACTGTCCATATGCTCTGTATAACAGCAGTTAAGCACGGAATCAGACTTACCCAAGTGTAAACCTGCATCTGCTGCTTATTAGTTGGGCGACGCAGGGGAAGTTTCTTATAGTTATAAAATGGGGATCCTAATTGCACCTATGTGTGTGACAATGAAATGAGAATGTGTAGAGGGTGCCTGGCATGTGCTACGTACACGATAATTTTTAACTTCTTGTTCTCTCTTTATTAAAAGGGATAACTTCTGAGCTAGATTCTATTTCCCCCATTTTATACCTGGGAAACTGACATTCAGGGTTGTTAGGGAACCTGCCCAAGGTTGGAGTAGAGATGGGGAACCCTGAATCCAGAGCCTGAGCTCTTTGCCACCATGTTTGCAGGGGTGGCAAGCTGGGTCTCCGTGTACTCTGTTTTTGGGGCTGTGTACAGTATCACAACTGGAAATCCCTCATGGCCCAAAGGAGCCTGGTACCACACTCAGGGCCCAAGAGTCTCAGTCTCTTGAAGCTAGTAAATGGGTATTTTCCCCATCCCTGCTCCTGTCATCTCTTCCACTGCCACTGTGCCCAGTGCCAGCTTTATGAATGAACGTTTCTATTGCTAAGACTTCCATCTGAAATCGCAGCTCCCCGTGGGAGGAATCATACCTTTCCCAGCGAGAGTCAGAAAATGAGTGTCCCGGTGGAAGTTCTTGTGTCCAGAGAGAGGGTAGTGCAGGAGAGAGGAAAGAGATGGTGACAGGAGAGGCAGAAGGTCCCCCAGACTGTTCCCTTTACCCCCGCTCCGTGCTGCTTAAGCAAGCTCTCCTGCTGGGATGATTAAATGTCAGGGGAATACTGTGCGTGGAAAGAAGCCTTATAAATGTTTGTGCTTTTGTTTAATGCTTGACTTATCAAACTTATCTCTTATCTTAGACCCTGAGATGTGGATATGAGTCCAGATAGGAAGTGATCTCAGGAAGCCCCAGTAGGGGAGTGGGGAAATTCAGCAGGGAAGGGAAGAAAGCCAAGAGTGGTGCCTTATCAGGGAAGTCACCGCCGTGGGCAGCTGAGGCTTGTTTGCACAGGGGACCTCTGAGGGATGCTTTGGGAACTCTGAGGGAACTGGCCCCAGAGTTGTGACATATTGACATATTGACCTGGTCTTTAGCACTATTAAAAAACATATACATTCTTTATTAATATCTTATCATACTTAGTTGGGCCATGTAGTGATTTTTATCTCCTGGGAGATGAGAGATTAAGTTTGAATACTTGGTTTTCCTCTTTGGCTATGTGAGTAGTTCGTCATCTTACACACACTCTGCTGACTGCCGTTCCTTGCTAATTGCTATGACCCGGAACACTGATGAATTGCTGCCCCTTTTTCCGCCTGGTGGTTTTATGACTACCGATGCCAAGCAGTCCTTCTCTGGGCCCTGAAATCCTGCAGGGACTTATATTTCCTTTTGTTATTCTTTCCAACTTAACACAGAAATTTTATAAACAGACATGTAATTAATACTCTATAAAAGAAACTACATACCCTTATATATTAATGCTTCTTAGTTTTAAAAAAAATCAATAAAAATTTAACATATCATATTATAGTCACCTTTCTTTTCTATTAAAACTATCTTTTTGTACACTTTATATTAATTTTCCCTTGGAGTGACATTATGAACACAAGGCATTTCTCAGACTCAACTTGTTTCCATAATCATAATAATTATTTCCTTCTCTACCTCTTTTTTTTTTGATGCTCAAATTGTCACAACTTAGCCGGGGAAAGTTGGCATATGTGAACTTCTCTGCCATGTAACGGGGCTCCTGATACTCTTGAAGTCATCTTGCTATTTGGCAATAACAAGGTGTTTTAGAGCTATCTGGGTTTTTGTCCTGTTCCAAGATATGGAATTGGCTTGTCTCCAACGAGCCCATGTTCTTTTTAGTGGAGAACTATATCGAAGACCCTATCTGAGCATGAGAGTTGGTAGTGGACAAAACTACTATGTCTACTGTTAGGCCAGCTTTTTTTTTTAATTGACAAGTACAAATTATATATATTTACGTTATACAGCATGATGTTTTGTAACATCTTGTTTTGTTTTGTGATGTTTTGTAACATGTTTTGTAACAAACTGTTAGGCTAGCTTTTTCTTTTTAATTGACAAGTAAAAATTATATATATTTATGGTATACAACATGATGTTTTGATATATGTATACATTGTGGAATGTATACATATATATTTAACGTATCAGGCCAATTATAGTGACAGAATTGGGAGAAAATATGTGTCTTTTTAAGATTATGAGGTCACACTGATGTTTTCCAAATTTATCTAATTATTTTGCTTTATAAGACAGGGTTATGTTGGCCACTAAGAATTTCTATTATGTTGACTGCTTCTGGCACCAGTAATCTTTATACCATGATGTTCCCTCTTCTACCTTAAACCACAGCGATGCCAATGATGGTGTTTTAGGCAAATTCGAAAGTTTTGGTGGATAAATCTGGTAGTCTCCCATCTCATTAGTAAGGAGCGACTGTTGGTTAAGGGCCTGATTGCAGACTCTGGAGCCAGACTGCCGGAGCTCAGATCTCAGCTCTGCCACTTAATAGTTATGTAATCTTGAGAAAGTTACCTACCCGTCCTGTGCCTTAGTTTGCTCACAGGTAAATGGGAAGCCTCTCTGTCAAATGGCATCCTCTTCACAGAGTTGTTATGAAGGTTACATTAGTTAATACTTAAGTGATTAGAAAAGTACCTGGCTCATAGTAAATGACACATGTGATGACTGTTTCTTTAATTACCTGGGTCTCAGGGATTCCTCTTATAGTCATTGATATACTAGCACTGTCCGGAAAGTATCCAGCCCTGTAACCATTCTCATTATATTAACGATGGCTGGATACTTTCTAGACAGCCCTCGGGGGGTATGTTTCAGATTTACAGATATGTCCCATAATGATTCTTTTCATCTTTGCTCATCCCCAAGGTTGGAGACCATCATCAAAACTCACTGTATGAGAATTTAATACAGAGAATTTTACACCTAGATGAACAAGAGCAGGGTTTGGGCAGGCCAGGTGCTACTCGAAGGCCACAAGGCCCAGAAGTCGTTTGCCTACAGCCAAGAGTTCATCTTGGGAGGGCGAGGCTGAATATGAGTCTTATAGGCTGGCAATATTCCATCTTCTTTTAACAGTTGGTCCCAGTATTTGTAGAATTCATAGGTGTTTGGGATCCATATGAAGTCTTGGAGTTTGAAGGTCATAAGCTGATTATCTTGCATGATGTCATTTCTCCTATTAATTGCTCTGGCTTCACGCCCAAATGGTATTTGGGGATTTATTGATCACATCTGTGCTCCTCTTAGCCACAGTGCTGATGGTTTTAAAGGAGCAGCAGTTATTTATCTTAGTTTCAGACGGAAGATCCTTGGTTCTTACACATGTCCTCACTTAGTCCAATATTACCTGTTCCCCAGGAACATCTTAGCTGTTCTCCTTAAGCCATGGACTTTAGGACCGCAGGGCATATCCGGTGGCATGCTGGAGCTGCTTCTTATTGGCTCATGAAAGCTGAATGTGTGCATCACTTCTTGGTTCTGTGTTCAGTGATGATGTCATGTTGGTTGCTTGAAATTAGCCATGGGAGGAAGGAGTCTTTACACCACAGAAATTGGTATATACCACAAACCAGGGCATTTTTCCCAGGAGATTCCTATTGTTAAAAATTTGCTAGCACACTATTACTATAACTCTGTAGTTTTACCTAAGGGCTGTGAGTTTCCATCCTGACACCTCTACTCACAAGCTGAGCTACTCAGGTCAAGTGACCTTTACCCCTCTGAGCCTCAGTTCAGCATTTGTAGAGTACGGTAATCACACCCACTTGAGATGATTTTTTTATGAGTAAACAAAATAGTGTATACAAAACACTTAGAATTGTGCTTGGTATAATGTAAATGATTGAGTGTCAATTCTTTTTTGATTACTCAGCATCTTGGAAACTGAGATTCTTATCCACATTCTGCTTTTATCTATGCGAGACCTTGGGCAAATCATGCCAACAACCTGGGCTCAATTACTTCATCTTTAAAAAAAGGGGAGGGAGAATGACAGAAGGCTTAGATCATCTCTGAGATTACTTTTATTTTTAATGTTTGAAAACTTTGTTGGTTTTTTTTCTAAATCATATCAGGACATGGGCAAACAATAAAGGGAAAAGGCCAGGCCAGGCCCTTGCCTAGGTAATGGCCGACAATCTCAAAGTCATGTGGATTACTTTGGTCCTTGGATTCATCATTTATACTTGCCTATGTTTAAACTCATTAGATTTTTTTTTCCTTTTATTTCATCATATTATGGGGGTACAAATATTGTTAGGG
>VBSM01002959.1:1017409-1029672 GCA_008086735.1 Cheirogaleus medius
TTTTTTATCAAACAATTTTTTATTTGTTCACCTTCTGGAGAAGAAATATCCCACACCCTATTTTCAATAGAAAATGTTCTTAAAATAAAATTGCAAGCATTTATCTTCATAGGGTTGATAAAGTTTCTGAGACTCTAAACAGATTCCATTAAATTTTTTTCTGCTGAAAATCCTAAACTTACAACCAAATTCAAAAGTCAGAGGAAAGGAGTCAAATGTCTTGGTTTTGTCCATCCTGCATTTAATGTGTGTTGTGTGGTATATAAACCTCTCGGCGTGTATGTGGTGCGTTCTTGGGACTATTATTAATTTTCCTGTGTAATATTGGAGCGGCAGCACCAGGCACCAGGGCTCCCCATACGCATTTTATTGAACACACATTCTTATTTCGTGCATGAGCTACAGCTCCTGGCTGCTCACTCCCCTGGGCTGGAGGAATTTGGGGGAGGAGGTGACTGCTATACATTTGTGATATAATTTCCAAAAAATGCCCAAAAGTGCCTCACCATGTTCTTCCTTTGTGAATGGCACACAAGCCTCCCAAGCCGCTGGGTGGTATTCATTACACATGTAAACACAAGGGGGTGGTATTTGCAAGCAGGAAAACACTGCAATTTGATTCTCAGTCCCAGAAGCAATCTTTTATGGAGCAAAGTCCAGGCTGCAGTCTGAGGCTGTTCTTTGTCATTGACTTTAGTCGCGTTCTGCAAGACCCAGAAGCAGTCAGTCCTTGTTTAATTGTATCAAGACCCATTAATCTTATTTTTTGAGTATTTCATGAATCTGTCTCTCCCTCTCTAACTCTCATCCCACTGCCCATGTTGAGGCTCTCATCATCTTTTACTTTTTCCTTATCAGCTTTGTTGTGTATTGATTTACATAAATAAACTGCATCTGTTTAAAGATTATAATTCAATGAGTTTTGACAGTGTGTATAATAGACCTGTGAAGTCACCACCACAATCAAGACACAGACTATTTCCATTCACTCCTGCCAAAGAGTCTTTATTTCCCTTTGCAGTCCAGGCAACTTTTGTTCATCCCACACAACTCCTGATCTGTTTTTATGGGGGAAGGGGGTACTTTTTATCACTATAGATTTGTTTAGATTCTATATAAATGAAATCATACAATCTGTGCTCTTTTGTGTGTAGCTTCTTTCACTCAGTGTGATGATTTGAGACACATCTAAGTTGTTGTATGCATTCCTTTTTGTTGCAGAATAATACTCCATTGTATGAACGTACTGCAATTTAGCCATTCCCCTGACAAAATACATTGGAGTTGTTTCCAATTTGGGGCTATTGTGAACAAAGCTGCTATGAACGTTACTGTAGAAGTCATTGTGTGGGCATCTATTTTAATTCTTCTTGGGTAAATTTCCAGTAGTGGGATAGCTGGGTTGTGGGGTAGGTGTAGATTTAACTTTTTAAGAGACAACTTTTTCAAAGGGGTTGTAATAGTTTACATTCCCACCAGCAGTTTGAGCATACCAGTATCTCCGCATCCTCACCCAGACTTTTAAATTTAGCCATTCTAAGGGGTGTATAGTGGTATCTCATTGTAGTTTTTATTTGCATTTCTTTGGTGACTAGTGATGTTGAGCATCTTTTCTTTTTATTTTTGAGCATCTTTTCATATGCTTATTGGGAATGTGTCTCCTTTTTTGAAGTGTCTGTTCAAATTTTTTGCCTATTATTTTATTGAGTTTTTAGTCTTTTTATTATTGAGTTGTAAGAATTCTTTATATGTTCTGGGTTTGAGTCCTTTGTCAAATATATGTACTCTGAACATTTTCTCCCAGTCTGAGACTTGCATTTTCATTTTCTTAATGATATCTATTAAGAGATTTTTATTTTTGGTTTTACTTATGATAAAGTTCAATTAATCAGTTTTTTCTTTTATGATTTATGCTTTTTGTGTCCTAAGAAATCTTTGCCTACTACAAGGTCACAAAGATTGTTCTCCTGTGGTTTCCTCTAAGAATTTTATAGTCTTTGCTTTTTTTATTTAGATGATCCACTTTGAGTTAATTTTTATGTTTTATGTGAAGTAAAGGTATTGATATTCTTTTTTCTACACAGATGCCCAATTCTTTCCTTTCAATGTCCCTTTAATTTTTTACGTTGATTATTTGTGTGCGCTCTTGTTCACGTGGGCGTACCCTCTCTTTCCTTTCACAGTCTGGCTGGGGGATTATCAATTTTGTTGACTTTTTAAAAATTAAAATAGCTTTTGGCTTTATCAGTTTTCTCTGTTGTCTGTTTTCTATTTTATTGAGTTTTGTTCTGATGTTCATTATTTTCTTCCTTCTAATTATTTTGGGATTACATTGCTCGTTTTTTTCTAGCTTCTTGAGGTAGAGCCTTAGGTCGTTGATTTTAGACCTGTTGTCTTTTTTAATATAAGCCTTTAAAGACATAAATGTCCTTCTAAGCTCTGCTTCAGCTGCATCCCATAAACTTTGATATATTGTATTTTGATTATCACCCAGTTCAAGATATTTTCTAATTTCAAACCTTTAGATTTTTCTTTGATTTATGGATTATTTGGAAGTGTGTTTAACTTCCAAATGGTTGAGCTTTTCCTTGATATGTTACTGTGTTTTTATTTCTAATTTAATATTTTTATGGTCAGAGAACACACCTTGTATGATCTTTTAAATTTATTGAGACTTGTTTTGTGACTCAGCATATAGTTTCTCTCAATTAAATATTGTGAAAAAAATATATTCTGTTGTATGTACTCTATAAATACCAATTAGGTTTAGGTGGTTGATAATGTTGTTTAGATAACTTATGTTTTTCTTGTTTTTTGTATAATTGTCCTACAATTGCTGAGAGAGAGGTGTTAAAATTACTTACTATGATTTTAGACTATTTCTTTAATTGTCAGTTTTTACTTTATGTATTTTGAAGCTCTGTTATTAGGTATATACACATTTTAAATTGTTTTGTCTTTATGATGAATTCACCTTTTCATTATGAAATGTTGTTCACTATCTTTGTTAATACTCTTTGTCTTGAAGTTTTTTTTCACTCTGATATTAATATAGCCATTCCTATTCTTTTATGTTTGGTAGATCTTGTTTTATCCATTTATTTTCAACTGATCCATATCTCTGTATTTGAAGTACATCTCTAATAGACAACATATAGTTGGGACTTGCTTTTTTATACATTCTGATAGTCTCTACCTTTTAATTGTAATATGTAGTTTATTAACATTTTATTATGTTGATATGACTGGATTTAGGTCTACCATTTCATTATTTGTTTTCTGCTTGTTCCCTCTGGTTTGTTTTGTTTGTTTTGCTTGCATGTTTGTTTTGTTCTTCTTTTAGATTATTTCAATATTTTTTAGAATACCATTTTAATTTACCCATTGTCATTTTTGCTATATTTGTTTTCTCTAATATTTTAGTGGTTGCTCTAGGTATTATAATATTATCATTACCTGTTTATAGTCTACTTAGAGATAATATTGTATCATTTCTTGTAAAATGTAGAAACCTTGCAATGATATCAACTCATTTATCCCTCCCCCTGCTGTTATAACTGTCATATATATTATATTTATATACATTATAAACCCACAATGTATTGTTTCATTTTTGCTTTAACAATCATATGTCTTTTAATGAAACGAAGAGAACTAAAGTCTTTCATATTTACTCCTACACATTCTATTTCTCATCCTCTTCATTCATTCTTAGAGGCCTGAGTTTCTTTCTGGTATCATCTCTCTTCAGCTTGAAGAACTTCTATTTAGCATTTTGTGGAGGGCAGGCCAGATGGTAAAAAAAATCCCCTTAGTTTTTCTTATCTGAAAGTAAGGTCTTTATTTCATCTTCATTATTGAAAGATACAGAGCTCTAAGTTGACAGTTTCTTTCCCTCAGTACTCACTGTTTCTGGTTTCCATGGTTTCTGATAAGAAATCTGTGGTAATTCAAACGATCATTTCCCTGTATGAAACAGATTGCTTTTAAGATTTTTCCTTAGTTGTGTGTTTCTCTTTGAATTTATCCTATTTGGGGTTTGCTGAGCTTCATATATTTGTAAATTGTTGTCTTTAACCAAATTTGGGGAGTTTTCAACCATTTTTTTAGAATATTTTTTCTGCTTTAGTTTCCCTCTGCTCTCTTTCTGTGATTCTGATATCCTTACATTAGGCTTTTAAAAATTGTTTCACAATTCCACAAAGCTCCATTTGTTGTTTTCATTCTTTTCTTTATCTACTTTTGATTGGATAATTTCTATTAATGTATGTTCAAATTTACTGACTTCTTCTTTTATCGTCTCCAGTCTTTGCTTAAGTCCATCTAATGAATGTTTTTTTTAAAAATTCAGGTATTGTACTTTTTTCTTCTAAAATTTCCCTTTGGTTCTTTTTTATATTTTCTATTGATTTTTTACTACTTCACTAATTATAAGCATCTTCCTTTGCATCATTGATCATAGTTATGATACCTGCATTAAAGTCCTTGTCTGAAAATTCCAACATCCAAATCATATCAGGATTGGTGTCTGCCAATTTTCTTTTCCCTTAGGAATGTTTCGTATTTCCTGACTCTTCATATGTCATGTAATTTTGGATTATAATTTGGACAGTGTGAATTGTAGAGTCTTTGGATGCTGTTTCATTGTTCTGAAGAGTATTGAGGTGTTTGTTTTATTTATTTTTATTTTATTATATTTCAGAATATTACGGGGGTACAAACATTTTGGTTACATAAATTGCTTTTGTACTGTGTGTTTATTTTAAAAGGCAATGAATTTGGTTAGACCCCACTACACCCTGCTTACCTGTGATAGATGATGGGTCACATCTCAGTTCAGTTCTTTAGGCATGAGCTGCAAACTTCTTTGTTTGCTGCACACATAAATGGTTCAGGGGTCTACCAGAGGCCTGAGCTGACTCTATCTATATGCAGAATTTGAGGTTTCCCCCTATTCTGAGTCCCCTTTCTTGGCTTCTCCCTTACTCTTGGGAACCCAGGCCTCCTTCTTCTAGTTTCTTCTGCCAGGAAGATGGTATTTCTATTGACTTTTTACTGTATCTGTGCTACCACCACCATGACTGTGCTGCTCTCAGGGCAAAGGGTGAACAAAACACAGAGAATACAGAGAAGTGTGTGTCATTTGCTCCAAGTTTCACCTCGTCTCCAAAACGTGCCTGTCTTCTTTCAATTCTCTAGAGACTTCATTAGTTGTTTGTGTACCTTTTATTCAGAGTGTATAGCTGTTATTTGCAGCAGGGTCAGTGTGCTGAGCACATACTCCTGTATATTGGAAGTGCAGCTCTCTTTCAGCTGGGTAATTGCAATGGCCTTCCTGCTGTCTTTAGTCTTATTTCCCCCTAATCCAGTTTTCACTTTGGAGCCAAGTGATGACAATGAATTCTGGTGCTAACCTTGCTCTTATGTAAGATTAGGTTTTAACTTCTCGTAATGGCATCCACAGCCTTTCATAACTAACTCCTACCCACCTGTGTGATGGGAGAAGGTGCCTTTTCTCAACCCAGTAGGTTTCCACAATTCTGGAATACTCATCCCCTTCATTTTTCTTGCTTTATTTCCCTTACCTAACTCCAAGAACTCCAGCCCCTCTCCCCATTTTGAGTTGGATATCCTCTCTGAGTTCCCTCTTAATATTCTGTGGGTCCCCTTGCAGTGGGACTTATCACATTGCTCTGTTATTTTCTGCTCAGTTGTCTGTACCCCACAGGACTGAGCTCTTCAAGGGTGGCAAATCATGCCACACCTCTGTAACTGCTAACTACGTCCCCTTGCCTACTTTCACACACTGCATAATATGTAATAGATATACAATAATTTTTCTACTGATTGCATTAAATTTTCATGAGTACAGATTGTTCATTTCTGTGCCTCTATAGGTGTCCAATGTGCACACAGAGAGTTCTCATGAAATAGAACAAAGGATTTGGGGCCACTTGTCCATTATTCACTGTGTACTAATTGGGGCATACTCCCTAGCCTCGTCTTTTATGCCCCTTACTATAGGTACCACAGCTAGCATTCTGTGATATCCTCATGATTAAAGTCTTTATACTAAGAAAGAATAAGGCAATGGGATTGCTGGAGCTTCCAGCAAGGGCAGGCCTCTTCTGCCTTTCTCTTTCCTTGTGAATGGGAAAGTTCAGATGTTCCGGGGAAGCAGTGTGTGTGTGTGTACATGTGTATGAATGTTGTTGACCCCTGGCAGTAAGCCAACACCATTCTTCCATCCTGAGGATCAGGTTATAGATTCAGAGCTCATAGATCGTAGCTTGTCAGATGCTAGGGAATCTGGAACGCGTTCTCTTCCTTTACACCATTTCCTATTTATCAGAAGGGATCCAGAAACCTTTACATCGTGCAGAACATAGGTTTGCACAAGAACTGCTGCTTTGCTCCTTGATGTACCCCTTCAGAGCAGGAGCTAGTGAGCTGTAACCCACATTCTTTCTCTCAAAACAAATGAGCTTGTATTTCCATAGAACTTTTAAACTTTCATGTGTTATCTATTGTCTTAGAAGAGTGCCTCAGCTTCAGCTCCCACGTAAAAAGAAAAGACACATGCTTTAATTTTTTTCTAGTTATGCAAATAACATGCTCATTGTAAAAGCTTTTTTGCACATTTATTTATTCAATAAATATTTATCTTGTATCTCCTACATGCCGTGCTTCGAGAATGTGGCCAGAAAGATAGATACGGTCATTGCCTCATGAAAATTTAGTGTAGCATTACAGAAAATTATATAGTAGAACTTTTTTTAAAGCATCCAAAAAAACTCAATACACAGAGATAAGCACTGTTAACCTCTCCAGAATTATTTTGTGTGTTTTTGCCCTTGGGTTTCAGGCACCATCACTTCATCTATTTTCGTTTCAATATCCTCAACGCTCCTGTTCATTTGTCCTTCATTTCCCTCATGGGGCAAATTTCCAAGTCCTGAGCATCTAATCTTCGACTTATGTAATGGTTGGCTCTGGCCTGAAAAGAAACTATTCAGAATGCTAATTTTAATCCCAAGGAGCTTGTTCTACTTTATATGCTTGAGATTCTGAATTTTCCACACCTATGAAATACTAATTATTAAGTTATAGAGGTACTTCCCACTAAATTAAATTAATAGACTTACTCACTTTATAGCTTAATGAGGGGTGTTAAAAGTTGAGCAGCACTTTATTTATAATGGCAAAGAAAGTGACAAATATCTAAATGCCCATCAAGTGACTAATTAAATTAAAAAATGTGTCCATGCAATGGAATACTACGAACTAACTAAAGTAGTTTGTTGATGTAAAGAGAAAACTAATAATCATGGAAAGATATCTACCACAAATTGTTGACTGGACAAAAAAAGCAGATTATAGTATAAATTAGGATATTTCATTTGTTTTCTTTTAAGTAAAATTAGATGCTCCTATATGTACATGCACAGAAAGCTATCTATAAGGATTCAGTCAAAATATTTCTTCAATATATACCTACTGTGTAAGAGATTTACGATAAATATATTGTGATAAATGTCCACGCCTTGGGGGGAGATCACACAATACATATCAATTGTATCATGCATATTTGTGAGGCAACATACTTGATTTACTAAAAGTACTTTTTTCTTCATCTCTAGAATAATGAACTACAAAGCAAGTTGGACTATTGGACAGAAAACCAGGCCAAGACTGAAGTGGAAACCAGAGAGATTGGAGTGGGCTGTGATCTTATACCCAGGTATTTAGGAATTTCCTGTTTTTTTGTACTAAAATTCCCCTTTGACTTAAGAAAATACTTTACTGGGCTGTTTTTTTAACAGAATTGCATTTTTTCTATCAAAACTATTTCTGCAAAACTAAATGGTAGCTGCTGAGAGGTCCGACTGATTTCTGTGGGAGCAGGGTTCATTGTGCAGGTGGAGGTGAGAGGGAAGGGGAGACCTGGGGAAGCCACTTGAGAGAGACGTTGGCCCTGTCAGTGAGTACATGCATTTGTTCATTCATTCATTCATTCATTCATTCATTCTTTCAGCAAACAGCTGTTGAGTACCTTACCTGTGCCAGACAGTTATGACACAGAGAAGAAGGAGATTGGGTTCCTGCCCCAGAGTAGAGTCTGGAAGGGAGAAACCGGTGTGTAGGCAGAAGACATTTATGATAGTGTGAGAGGGGCGTAGAGGTGCTTCAGTGATATAGAAGAGGGAGGGTCTCAGTCTTGAACAAAGTTCATCTCTTCTCCAGTACTGTAACAGTATTGTGAAACTCTGGATCCAGTTCATAAATAAATGATCTGCTTCAGTCATCAGTAGATTTGTGATCACTATAACCGGGTGTGTTCTGTTGCTTTCTGGAGCTGGATGACCGACCTGTTCATTATTAAGCGACTCCCATGCCTGTGTCTCTCTCTAGGGAGATTAGAGCCCAATAACCTGCCTTTGGCAACCAACTTGCCATTTCTAGGTGCTCACAACTGTGCCTGGCCTAACGAGGACACAAAATAAGTTCACAACAAGGATGTTAATGACATGTGACTTGTGATTTAGGCAAAGTCACAAAATGCGTGGTATCCTGTGTGCAGGAGGGTGGCTTCTTGGGTAAGCAGAGGCATTTGTGTGGGCTGTGCTAGACATAGGAGTCCAGACAAGTGTCGAATCCTGGAATCTTGAATTGTTACAGTGGGTTACTGGTGGGAAATAGTAATGAGCTGGTCACCAGGCTGGGATGTGGAATACCTGGTTCTAGTCCCACCCACCAGTGGCAGGAGGCCTTCAGGCAGGTCTTTCTTTTCTGGGGCCTCAGTTTCCCAATCTATAAAGTCAGCAGTTTGGCCAGATGACTTCTCAGGTCCCTGTCAGTTCTAACATTGTATAATAAGGCCTCATTTCCCTACTTTACTTATTCATTACTAATATTATCTTTTATGTTCATTAAAATGAGCCACTTTCAATTCTCAAAGAATTTACCAAAAGCAGCATTAAGCTCCTTCACTGATAAGGTTCTCATTTACATTGCTTGCCTTCTTGTAAAAGCAAAGCAACTGTATCATTCTGATAACATTAACAGAAAATGTTAAAAAGAAAATAAAAGAAAGAATACATAAATATAGACTCCAGGTCTCATCAATGTGTGGTACAAAGTACATGATGAAAATATAACTGAAAAGAATGATCGATTGTGTTCAGAGCCCCCTTTTGAAATATAAATAATTTGGTCATTTCCCCCCTTTTTTATTTTTCAAATCCAAATGGCTTAGTCCACTCTAATTGCCCACATAATAAATCTTGTTTGGCTAAGACGGGTACAAAACTATGTCTGAAAACAATAAATTGTTTTCTACTTCCCACATTTTGGCTTAAAACAAGCTTTTCAATTTGTATGCCCAAGTGTAGCCTTGAGCCAACTTTTATGGCTAAGTTATGAAACCACAAAGCGGTTTTCATAATGGAAGTGCTGACAGACCCTTAACTTATGGCCACGGTGAACTTGGAAGCCACTTCAGGATCTAAAAGCAGCTTTTCCATAAATGTAACATTTGGTTTCCCCCAGGATCCATCTTAGCAGTTTAACTACCTAGGTCAATCAGCAGAGGAAATGAAAACTACATATCCGCGTTTCCGAAAAGGCAGAATAATATTTCATTCGTTTCCTCACAAATATTTATTAAGTGCCTACTATGTGAAAGGCGCCGGGCACGTCTGGGGGGCGAGCGAGAGATGACTTTGGGGCAGTGGTTTTCCACCTGCTGCTCTCGGGGCTGCATTACTCTGAGCTGGGGCTCCTGGGGAGGCCTCAGGGTGTCCCAGAGGACGAGGGAGGTTAGTGAGGAGCTGACCTGTGGGACCCCCTCCCCACAACAACCTGAGAAAGTGTCAGCTTTCAGTCTCTTTTGTATATTGGATTCCAAATTAGAGTTTGTTAGAATAAAGAGTTCTACGATCAAAAACAAATTGGGACCCCTGGTCTAGTTTAATCACCATGTTTTTATAGATACCAAAATTGAGACCCAGAGAGACAAAGTGATTAACCGGAAGCCACATAGCCAGGATCAGAACTGGGCCTTCTTGAGTTTTGGTGCAATACATTTGTGGTTTGAAAATATGTAAGACATAAACAGTTGCTAAATGGTGTTGTGTATGTGCTAACAAAATTCCTAGTTCCTGCTTGGATTTCACATTTGCATCTAACCACTAAAAGATTCTATGGTAGTTTCCAGAATATTTTTTAAAGCCCCCTACTGAATATTTTAGGTCAATAGAAGTATTGGATGAAGCCTCAATTATGCAGAAGTATTTTGTTGTTACTCCCCGTTCTTCTCCTACAAAGCACTCATCAGTGTGGTCCAGTCGGGGAGTCTGAGGCTGCCTGGGTTCTCTGCCCAGCCAGCTGCTAGCTGAGTGCAGCCGTGGGCAGGCTGCTCAGTCTCTCTAAAGCCTCCACTCTTTCATCCTTAAAATGGGAATGAAGATGATAATATCAAATCTCACTGGTTTACTATGAGGATTAAATGAAAACGTGTATGTAAAGCATCTAGCATGGTAACTGGATCGAAGTGAAGCGCTTAATAAACAGTAACTATTATTACTATTAAGTAAACCAAAACTCTGATTTTACATGCAAAACACTGTATCAAATATAAATGAATCTGGGTAACCTAAGACGATGTCATTAATTTGTATTGGTGGTAACTAGTGTTTTTATGAAATGGATTAATGGCCTAATCAAGTGTATAGTGCTTCAGTATGCATTGAGCTCTTTAGTTGATGTATCAGTGGTTTGAAACCCCCTGTAGACACTGCATAAAACTCTGGAAAGCCCAGTGCTTGATAAGGTTTCTATCAGCTGAGACAGGAGAGGGTGCCTGTGTGTTCCAGGAACCGGTACACAACTCATTGTAGAGTCATGTGGCATCTCCTACACACGCATCCCAGACAGCTGCAGGTGTTATATGCCATGCTCCTGCTAATGGTATTTGACTTACAGCTACTGCTGCTCTATTTTTATTTTTTGTCCTGCTAAAAAAACTAATTTACATTTAGTTATGCTTAATAAATATTTGTTGGATGAATGAATGAACAGTACACACCAAAAGGGGAACTTAGGCAGCCGATCTCTTTTATAATATGGTTTAGTTGTTTAATAAAGGCCTTGGATGGAGCGATTCTTGCTTATGTTTTACTTCTTTGTGTTTCTCTCTCTCTCTGTCTTTGCTAAAATGTAGGCCCCATAAGGGAAGGGATTTCGGTCCATTTCATGGATCGTGGTGCCCCTGGGGGGTGGGCACATGGCACATGGCACATGGTGGGCACTCAGTCAGTATTTGTTGAATGGAGCTGTCTTCCTGTAGCATCCAGCAGTCCTTCCTGAGCAGAAGGGAAGGATCCCAAGCCTGCTTCTTAGTTTTGGGGAACTTTTCTCTCCTGGTTCTTGCCCCACCTCCCTGGCCTGTCCTTGTCCATCTTCTTTGATGGCTCTGCTTCCTCTTCCAAGATCCTCACCATGGGTGCTCCTCACAGCTCTGTCTTGGCTCCAGCAGTTGCTACAGAGATCACATCCAATCTCATAGCTTCACCCCTCCTCCCTGTGGCTGAGCCCCAAGGGAGTGCTCACCTCTGTCTTGAGTACAAGCCCTCAGCCTGCTGGACGCTCCCCGCTGGTGTCCGCGTGGTCTCCGGACTCGCCATTGCATCGCTGAGCACACCATCTTCTCCCTCAAAGTCACTTCCTCCTAGTCGCGGTGAAGAATAATACTGTCTTGAAAGTTAGACCTGGGTTGGGCTCCTGGTTCTGCCTCCTGCTGCATCTGTAGCTGTGGCAAATTCCTAACCTCTTTGAGTGTCAGTTTCCTCACCTTGAAAAGGAAGATGTTGGTGGTAACCCTGAGAAGGGTTGCTGAGAAGGTCTAAGTGAGATGACAGGCACAGAGCGCTTTCCCAGTGCCCTAAGCTCACTGTAGTGCAGGTGCTTCTGAGCCGTGGGACTGTTCTGCTCCTAAAGTCATGCACTCACACGAAACATTCCTCCTGCCACCAGCCTGCCTGAGACTGGCCTTGCTTTAGTCTGCTCTGTGCAAAATCATCTCCCTGCCTCCCCTGTCTCCTCCAGGTCTCCCCTCCTTCATTTAATAACCTTTGTGTTACATACATTTCTAGTGAGCAAAGGTCTCATCAGAGAGGAAGGAGAGAGGGAAAAGGTGAGGAGGGACTCACTGTGGGTACAGGGCCTTTTAAACACCTGTTGTTTTTTTTTTTAAAGATTCAGAA
>VBSM01002959.1:1029772-1049194 GCA_008086735.1 Cheirogaleus medius
CCCAAAAAAAACAAAACAAAGAAAGGGAGAAAGGGAAAAACCAGAAGAAAAGAGACTTTTCTTTCTCCTGTCCCTTAGTAAAACTTGGTTTCCATCAAACTCACAAATTATGTCTCAAGAAGTGCAATTTGATGAAAAATATTCCCATGGCCATAAGCACCTGGCACGTAGTAAGTGCTTTAAAATGCTTGCATTTTCATATTTCTGTTGCGAAGACCAGAACACAAAGTAGCTTTTTGTCAAAGCTTCATTTGCTGATTCTGCTATTGTTCCCCCCAGGGGAACTGCCCCTTTATGGATTAATAAAAGGTTAACGATAGTCTGAATGTGTTAAAGAAAATGGTTGGATTTCATTTCTGTGCTTGAAATTGTTTATGTTCTTGAAATCCTGTTGTTTCCTCACGATCAACTATATAAAATACCCCACTTCTTTTTTGAAAGTTTGGGATATGAGAGGCTGTTTTTGAAACCTAGAAGGTTTACCTTTATAAATATTTCTGCATTTTATGGGCTTTTAGGATGTTGTCACTGGAGACCATTTCTGTTATGTGGAATTTTCACAGGAGTTGGCACACATCACCATCTGGCTCTTGCCCCTGGCATTCCACTAAACTGCCTGCTCAGGTCACTGGGGACTCCTGAATCGCCAAATCCCATGGAGTCTTCTTTGTGGCAGGTGACACTAGGAACACCACTCCTCTAAACTCCCTCAACCTTTGGTTTCCTTTGACCTTCAAATGTGGAGAAATAAGCCTTTGTGAGCTGCTGGGGTCGTGGAGATGATGGAGATGTGGTTTTCACCCTTAAAGAAATTATACCTAGCAGTGGAGCCAAATGCATACACCAATGGTGCAATATGATGCTTCCAGTGTTGTGTCAGTAATGAGCTTATATGATAGTTGCTCCACAGTCAACCCTCAACAGTACCAGAGGAATCTTGCGAGAATAAAAATATGGGCATATTATGCCCTTCCTTAAAAACCTGTCATGGTTTCCTGTCCCCTTCTGAACTCCTTAGCCAGGCACACGGGGCCCTTCTCCATGGGCTCCTCTGCTGCTGCTTTCCACTGTGAACTCTTTGCTCCAGACGTACCAAACGTGTCTCTGTCCCATATCCACAGACCGCGCGTTCACTTTCTTTGCCTTTGTACATGCTATTCCTCCTGCCTGGAACTCCTGTCTCCTGTTTGCCCACCTGATAAATGCCAGGCATCCCTAATAGTCACCTTCTCTGTGCAGATTTCCAGATGTGAATTTCCTGGTGATGCTAAATTGTTCTGCCCTCAGTTTGCCCATGATGTGTTCATTCTTATATTGCTCAGGGTCCTGGCAGGAGGGGAATTAAATGAAGGGATGCTTTACCAGTGTTTGGGCAGCTTTAAGGGAAATAGACGAGGGACAGTGGCATGCTCTGGAGCTAGTAAGAGTGGCGGCTGTTACCACCCTGTGCCTGGAGAGGCAGGGGGAGCAAGCGAGGGGAGCTGTGCTGTGGCTGCAGCCTGGCTGGGAGAGGACAAATGTCCTGACCTCTCTGTTCACTCATTCCCTGATCCTCTGCTGCCATTTCCCAGGTGGAAAGAAGGACCCAGAAGCCCACCGATGCTGGCCTTCAGGTCAGCTCAGAGCACAGAGCAGGGTGGAGAAGGGGAGAGCAGATCTGAATGGGTGCCCAGAGAACATCCAGCACAGCTCTTTCTGTCTCTGTGTTAGTACTTAGCATGGTATATTGAGATCATTTGCATACATATCTTTCCCACCAAATCATGAGTTCCTTGAATGCATGTTTTATATTTTTCTGAATCATGGATGCCTAGTACAGCCATTAAAAGTTACTAAAGATAATGGTTCTGTCATAGTCCGTTCAGGCTGCTATAACAAAATACCCTAAGCCAAGTGGCTTATAAACAACAGAAATTTATTTCTCACAATTCTAGAGGCTGGGAAGTCTAAGACCAAAGTGCCAGCAGATTTGGTGTCTGGTGAGGGCCCACTTTCTGGGTCACAGATGGCACCTTCTCGCTGTGTCCTCACATGGCAGAAGGGATGCCGGGTCTGTCAGGGGCCTCTCTTACAAGGGCACTAATCCGACTATTGAGGGCTCCACCCTTATGACCTAATCACTTCCCAAAGGCCCCCACCTCCTAATGCCATCACTTTGGGGGTTAGGATTGTAACATAGGAATTTTTGGGGACATAAACATTCAGTCCATGGCAGGGCCCTTTTGGAATGTTTAAAGGAAATATTAAAGTGCATTATTCCATTCTTTTTAATTTAAGTAATTGAACATCATTTCCTAGAGTTACTTTATCATGTGAAGAAGATGGAAAGTTTTGTCTCATCTCCCTGAACCTGAGTTTTCTCATTTCTCAGCCAAACAGGCAGGACTCGTGAAATCGTGATGCCTTCCAGGAACTACACCCCGTACACAAGAGTCCTGGAGTTAACCATGAAGAAAACTCTGACTTAGGCACGTAAAGATGCTCACTTCTTATAGACGGACAAAGGCCCCGGAATCCTGTGGCTTGAAGTCCCGAGAGGGTGACTGTTGCTTCCTCGTGTACACAGAGTAAGCCAGGATGGACGCTGCTGAGCTTCTGATCCGCTTCTGAGACAGGAGGGAAAGTGAAGGTGGGAGGGGGCAGGTGAGAGGGGGAGAGATACAAGGTCACATTTCAAACACACAACTGGTGTACGCTGCTGTGCTGCATCATTTCTTTTCCATGTAGGCACTGAAATCCCATCAGGAGATTCCTTCAAAATTTATTTTCTGTTTTGCTAGACTTTGGCTGGGAAGGAAGAGGGCATTAATGTGAAATTTCATGTTATTCATGCCAAGAACATTTGATGCAGCATGAAGGTCTTGTTTACCCATAAAAGTATTAGAGGCAGCGTTTCTCTGGCACAGGGAAACCTGTCTACAAGGATCATGGGCACCTGGCAAAACTTAAACCTGGAGGGAAGGATTTCCAGCCTGCAGGTGCTCTTTCCTCTTGGTCCCGAAGATCTGTGCAGGGCCATGGGAGCCACGGTCAGAGACTTGTGTGGCCCAGACAAGCTTCATTCTGATGTGCTAATCTCTTGGTTTCATTTGTGCCTTATGCCTTTATTGGACCAGCTGAAATCACTGTATTTATTCAACTTGTGATTTTTTTTTCTTTATCACTTTAAAGAGAATTTTGTGTGTCATGGAAATTTAATCATCGAATGTTGTCTGTATCAGTGGGTGTTTTTATTAAACGAATGAGTAATCTGTTCATGCATGCTCTACTTTGATATTATAAGCTATGTCCACATATGTTTAATAAATATCATCTATTTTGTTTTACTAATGTTTCTCTGTGTTTCTTCCACGACCGTATAGAAGGGATAGAGAGCAAATCAGGCTCTGGAATGAGTGTCAAAGTCAGACCACATGATCCTTCAATCAGCACAATCCACAGACGAATTTATAAGCCATAAGATTGTGTGTGTTGACTGGGCGCGGTGGCTCACGCCTATAATCCTAGCACTCTGGGAGGCCAAGGCAGGAGGATCATTTGAGCTCAGGAGTTTGAGACCAGCCTGAGTAAGAGCGAGACTGCATCTCTACTAAAGATAGAAAGAAATTGATTGGCCAACTAAAAATATATAGGAAAAATTAGCCGGGCATGGTGGCGCATGCCTGTAGTCCCAGCTACTTGGGAGGCTGAGGCAGGAGTTTGAGGTTGAGCCCAGGAGTTTGAGGTTGCTGTGAGCTAGGCTGATGCCATGGCACTCTAGCCCGGGCAACAGAGTAAGACTCTGTCTCAAAAAAAAAAAAAAAAAAAGATGTGTGTGTCTTTTTAATTGCTGAAATTGATTTAGTTAACCCACCTTCTGGAAAGAGTAAGATACATTCATGATCACAAAATACGAGTATAATTTTTACTTTTAAGAATCTTCTCTTTGCCTAAACTCCCCACCTCTTATTCTCCTCACTGCAGAAATAAAGAAAGAGAGAGAAAGAAAGTAAGCAAAGCAATACAACTGGATACATCACTGTGAGTCAGGATAGTGTAAAGAGGAAAATGTACATTTTGGTGCCAAATTTCTATTTAAATTCTGTCTGTGGGACCTCAGGCAAGTAAGTCATCAAAGCTCTCTGAATATTAGTTTCATCCTTTAAAAATCTAGGATACTCACACCTACTTGATAGGTTGCTGTGAACCTTTCCAGATAATTCCTGCAGAGGGACTAGCATGCTGGGCACATAGGCAGCCCTTGTGTCATCCTGGAGGTTTGTTCAAAGCACTGTTACCCTGGGTGGCCCTCACTAACGGAGATGTTTCAGCACAAGACGCCATGCCCTGCAGCAGTCGCCCAGGAGGCGCATTTGGTGAAAAGGCCGTCCTCAGGATCAGGAGATAGGAAAGCTGGACCCAGAGAGTGGCAGAGGGTGCCAGCAACCCGTGCCCCTGGAGGAGCGAGTCTGAAAGCAGTTTCTAACTGAAATACAACAACTTAAAGAATATCGCGGTTTTAATGAGATCAAGGCAGAAATGAAAACTGCTCTGCAAACACTTCCACATTCCTTCCCTTCCCTCTCAAAACAAGCAAGAAAAAGAAAAACTTAGCAATTTTAAATCTGAAGAATGCCGGGGATCATTCTCTAGCTGGGGCCTTTGTATTTTAAAATATATCTTCAACATATGGAAAATTCTAAACATGATTTGAACTCTTCAGAGAGACCGTTACAGAGAGTTCCTAACTTGTGCAGACAGAAACTGAGATCTAATCCTTTGTCAAAATCAACTCTAGTGACCACCCCCAACCCTCCATCAGGGTGAAATTCATCAACCTCTTCCTTCACAAGGGTATTCTGTATAATTGGGGGGATGAACTCTAATATTACATAGTACACTTATCTCACTGAAATGAAAAGCAGCAGTGTATGTAAGGCTTTCTTTAAATAAAAAATAATATCCTATAATAATGCTTCCAATTAATATTTTAATATTTTCATTCCAGTCCTTCCAGACTTTCTTAAAACACACATGCACACATACACGCCACTTATTTTGTTTTGTTTTTAAAACAAATATGACCCTATACTGAGAAGCAGAATCATGTGATTTTTGAGAATGTGGGAATGCTCTGGAGTACAACTGCCTGAGCTCAGTCACTAGTGTGCACGTGGGTAAGTCACAAATCTGTCTGAGTCCCCGTGAAATGCAAACAGTGACAGTTCTTTCCTAATGGGGTTGGTGTGCAGAGTAAATGAGTTAATCCCTGTGCAATTCTTAGAATAGTGCTTGGCACATGTGAACATTTAATAGATGCTGGCTGTTATCAATATGTACTTTTGTAACCACCTTTTGCTTATTATGTTATGATCATATATATAAAAGATTATATGTATATGATCATTATATATATACACACACATACTCTATGTATAATCTACAGCACTGCATAGTTAATTGGCTTCCATTGTATTGATAGACTTAACTGTGATTTATTCAACCTATCCCCTAATATAGGAATTGTGGAAACTGTCTTTACTCTTTCTGAAGCAATCCTCTGATGAGCTATCTTGTGCACATGTCTTTGTACACTTCCTTAATTATTTTCTCCAAATAAATTCCTAGAAGAGAAATTGCCAGGTCAGAAGTCATGCAACTAGCGTATGCATGCTAGTTGGTGCATATGGTCCAATTTGGCCTGTGGAAATTTGTATCCATCAAAACTCTCTAACAGGCTGAGAATGTGATTTTCTGACCCCCTTACCAACGTGAGAAATGTGCAACAGGGTGTATAAAGTTGCTATCTGTAGGCACAGCTACCCCCACAAACAGGCAGTGAAAAAAATTTTTTCAAGATATTGCCTTTGGATAGCAGAACTCAAGGACATGCAGGTGTGAGCTGGGGGCCTGGAGGTGTCACTAGGGCCGGGAGAGTGCCTGGGCAGCTGACGGGGAGATAGGATGGGACTCAGATGGAGCAAGTATCTCTAAGAATCCAGGAATCAGGGAGGGCCTGATGCTTCGTGAGCCAGGATCAAGAGCCAGTGGTGGAGACAGAAGAAGCTCAGGCCACATGCCTGAGATGGGGTTTGACTCTGGATGGGACATGCCTCATATTTCAGGGATAGCCTGGGAGAGAGGACCGACATTTGGAAAGTGCTTGGAGGGTGCATCAACCAAGGATGAGCCCTGAGCTGGTCCACGTGTCTACTCTGAGTACCCACCTTCTGCCCAGTGAATGCCATCTGCCTCCTCCAGGAACTCTAAGGAGGTTACCAGGGCAAGGAATGGGGGTGACAGGAAGGGCAGGATTCCTTCCGGTCCTGGCTCAGGCCACATTGGGCCGTGGTGCTGTTCTTGACACCTAGATGTAGAGGCCCAGTTCAATTCAACCAGCACATGATTGGTGCTGGGAAGACAAAGGCAGACACCTCAAGACCCTCATGCTCTCCAAAGTCCTTCTCAGAGAGTACCGCTTCTCCTGATTTTTTCCCATCCCTGAATCCCAGGGGCACTGATTCTCGGCCCCCTCTTTATTCTTACGTCTCATGACTTATCATCATGTCAATTTCCTATCTCCCCCGTGACGTAAGCTCCTCAGGGCAGGGACACCCTTAGTCATTTGGAGGGAATCCATTCCAAACCTTGACAAGCAAGAAGAAATCTACAAATGGAAAGTATTCCAGAAAGAGCCTCACTGGGGGGAAATAAAGGAGAACAGGAGTTACTGAACTGACTTACACTGAGCCTTTACCACCATCCTGCCTGGAAGATGTTATTATCACCACTTGTGGATAAGGAAAGTGAAACTCAAAGAGACTCGCAAATTGTACAAAACCACCCAGACCTATCTGATTTCAGAACCCAGCTGAGAGGCCCGGCCAGTCCCAGGTCTGCCACTGAATCACAATACCCCCGGTCAGGGCCCTGCAGCACTCTGAGGCTCCATGCCCCCCGAATGCGGCTTTGCCTGTGAAGTAAATGGAATTGCACCCCCCTGCATAGGCTTGCAGATCACATGACAGAATGGATAAGTCTCCGGGCACTGCATCAGAGACATGCCAATAACGGATACCTGCTATTATTGCTAATAATTACTGGAAGGTGGTATTGCACCAAGAATATTTGCAAACTCAAGGAATTCCTCTTACTGGACACACATTAGAAAATGCTAGTGAATAGTGTTTGTATTATACTTAATGAATACCAGTGAATAGGATTGTGCAGTAGAAAAATAGGGGCGGGGGAAATGTGGCTGGATAAACAGGAGATTAAATAAACTGTATCTCCTTTTCCTTACATGTGAATTTGAGAATAATCCATTTGACTTTGTCGGGGAAGGAAAGGCCCAAAACGGAGACTGAAGATGAATTTCTAAAAAGAGACCAGAGGCAAAGAGACCAGAGGGAGACTGTTGCTAAAGTTTAGGGTAATTCGTTAGGCAGGATTTAGATAACTAATATAGGGTGTGAAGTATATAGTGGGGTTTTTTTTTGTTTTTTTGCATATAGATATCCAATTGTTTTAGCATCATTTTTTGAAAATACATTTTCCACTGAGTTGCTTTTGCACCATCGTTGAAAATCAATTGGCCATATGTGCACAAATGTATCTCTGTACTCTCTCTACTGCTCTATTGATTGAGTTGCCTGTCTTGACACCAACACCACACTGTCTTGATTGCTGTAGCTTTATCATAGACCAGGAAGTCAGGTAGTGTAGACGCTCCAATTTTGTTTTTCTTTTTCAAAATTGTTTTGGCTATTCTAGGTCCTTTGCATTTCTGTATGAGTTTTATAATCCGTCAATTTCTACAAAAGGGCAATTGGGATTTGGACGGGGATTGCACTGAATGGACAGATCACCAAGGGTAACCAAGACCTCTCTGTAAGTATCAGGCCAGCTCGTAGCAACACTGTGGGGTACTAGTCAGTACTAGGATGTCAGGGGCTGCTTTTCTCTTCCTCAGTTGGAGAGGTACTGGTATAATAAAAACTTCCATAATGTATTTTGATAAAGGTATAGTATAATCTTTGTGGAATTCCAAACAAAATATTATAAGAAACATTCATTTGTGCCCAAGGGCCATAAAACTGATGTAATTTGAATGTTATAAAATTAAATAAATGGCAAACAGTTCTTGAGAGTTTTCTCTTAATTTTTCAGGTTTTAACATAGAACGTTTACAGGATTCACCTTCCTGAATCAGGGGTGGCAGGGGGGTTGAGAAATAATTAGTAGGCAATTTTTTGGCCCTGGAACTTTTCTTGTAAATGTTTTCTTTGGCAGCCATACTCCTGAGAACAGGAAGTTACTCTCTTGTTACAGATTTAAGACTTTTCTGAGCCAAATAACAGAAAGCAGGATTAGTTCTGAAAGGAATGGGGAAAAAAACAACTCTATGCTCTCGTTGGAGATTAATGACATCTTGCAAATATTTTAATTCTCCCCTTTCCTCTTAATTTGCCGTCTCCTAAACAAAACACACTCAGACTGAAAAAAACTCAACTGATCACTTTGTAGCCCAAACTCAAAATAAAATATCTTTATGGTACCCCGAAATTTATTTCAACATTTTGGGGAGGGGTTAGAGAGAAGGAAAGTAGGGCTGTCTCAAGTTGATGTATTTTTGTTATAAAATCCCCAATATGAAATTTATAGTATAAAATGTAGTTTTATGACAAGATGCTCATGTTTCTATGGTAATCATAAAAATTTGTAATTTTCTTTGACCTTTTTAAAATGGCTTTTGTTATAGATAAAATGTTTAATCAAGCTTTGTAAAACAATGCCTATGTATTGTTTGAGATTGTAGCAAATAATTTTTCAGGAATTATTCAAAATGGCAAGATTATATCCTTTGACTAGAGCACTTAATAGTCTGACTATAAAACAAGGAAACTGAAAAGACTAAATCCTTATGGAAGGGCCTGCTAAAGTAGAAATTGAATTAAAATTCAGTTTTTACACTTGATTCTAAAAAAAATTTGTAATTTTGATGAAGTTGATAATCTGGAGGAGCATTAATTCCAGGAATTATCTGAGAACCATTTGGGAGGGTTCTTAAAACACAGAAGGCATAAAGAAAATTGAGATTTAGAGGTAAAGAACACTTTCCTGTAACAAGTGTATATCTTCTACTAGTGATCTAGGAAGTTTCCATGGTATTAATTATAGCCTTTCAGGATAGAAAAGAATTGGGCTAAATTTTTTTATTTACATTTGCCCCCCATGTCCAAACTCAAATGCCCTGATACCCAGGAAGTTTGTGTAAAGGTGGAAAGGTTGGGATAATGGGGGTGAGCACCTGTTGGGGGGATGGGGAGGATGCTCCCCTGGACTATGAGTACCTGCTCACTCAAATTCGTAATTTTGAAAAATACTGTGCTGCCAAACAAATCCATCTATAGATTGGATACGGCCAAAGACACACGATTTGCAATGCTTGATTTACATTACCTAATGTTTTTCTTTCTGTGTATTATAAAGAAAATATATACTCCTTCAAACTAACTTTTTCTTCAGTCTGCTTAAAGCGATGTTCCTCTCACATCATTCTTTATAGTTTGCTTGTCTCCTACTATTTTGGCGACTTCACTTTTTTTAACCTTATAAACAACCTTAAATTGCTCAGAGCTGTCATCCATTAGATATAAAAATTAAATTAAGCCCAGGAATTCTAGGTGATTGAAAACATTATCCAGTCCTGTAAGATACGGGCAACTGAGGGAGTACAGCGAAAGTTGATAAACCCAAAACTTCATCAATGTTGGATGAGTATTTATTTAAAGGGAGCTACCTGCTTCCCGGTTTGACTGCATACCAAATATTTCTTCTCAACATTTATGAGCTTAAATAGATGCAGATGTTGCCAAAGAATGTATCATAACATTAATCATCCTGGAATCATATAATTTAAGTGTTGAAAGGCATCTTGGAGTTTGTCTGGTTTAATACTTTCATTTTAAACAGAAGGAAAGTGAGGTCCAGAAAAGTTAATTGACTTGCCACAAAGGTAGTGGTACACACACCCACTCCCCTAAAAGCATGGGCAAGGACTGACCAATTGTATACCACTACTTTGATTCTCTCGTCTGGGTTATCTTTATTGTTCTATACACTGTGCTCGACTATTCTCGCCTCCAAAGAAAATCAAGGAGGATTTTTTTCCTGAATAATTCTCCAGACTATGTATTTCATGGGCATCCCTTATTCCTCCTCTCCTTCTGCCTCTAGTTGACACTCCTCAGAGCTGTGTTCGTTTTACGAAAGACAGAAATCAAAGGTGACCAGACACTGGATTTTGGCCAGGTCTAGTGAGAGGAGAGGAGTAGTCAGCTTTCTCTAACCCAAGCCTGGTAACGATCAACAGTTTCTTTACTTTGTGGCCTCTGACGTACATCAGACTCCAAAGACTGCGAGCTGTGATGTGCTGACACTGCAGTGGACACCTGTTTCTTCTTTCTCTCCACTAAAGGGACAGCTCCCTCCCCAGTGAAACCTGAAAGGATATTATGAGATCCCACCCTATAGTGACTTTGCAAATCACCTCCCTTACTTCTTTTCTGTTTTCTCATGAATATATGTGCAAACTGTCTTTCCTCAAGCACAAAGGAAGCATAAACATAGTTTATCTGATCATATTTTATGAATTAAGTAATTTTTATAGCCAGACTTATGATATACAAGATTCTGGATGTTTTATGAAAAATCTCAGATGAAGCCCATTTAATTATAGGACACTCTGCTGTCCAGCATGGAAATTGAACCAGTATTAAGCAAAGTTTGGTTTTGATGTCTTCCTACTTTCCTTTTTATTTGCCCTACATAGTCTCCAAATCAGGGAGATGAGGTCCTTTGGGGTCTTCCCACTACCCTAAACTCACCACTGTCATATTGTCTCTGGTTTGTCCTTTTTCTCAGATTGCTCAAAATTCTATTTTCTCCCTTTCTCTTCCAATCAAATTCCACTTTTTTAGTGTAGGTCATCACCTCAGCTAGGTTTTTATGAGAAAGCCACCTGGAACTAATTCATGCTCATATGTAAATGACTGATAGACTATGACCTTTCTAGAAATATCTATGGTTTCAAAGGAAGATCCTTATTAACCAAATATTCTTCTTATTGATGGAATTTCAGCTAATTTGTCAAAGGGGAGCAAAATAAGTCAAGGCAAAGGGAAGGTATTTTAAATCTTGTTCAAGATTTTACATTCTAAACTGAGAAGAGGGGCCTTAGCCACAATGTCTACATGGTCTGGGCCACAGATCAGTACATGTGCTCTTTTGAGGACGTTTTTCTCTGGTTTGTGACTTGATTCATATAAAAAAAACTTACAAAGGATTATTATTCAATCCCAATTGGTCACATGTCTAACCAACCATCTTTATTAAATTTGCTAATTAAAAAGTAAAATTACATGAAATTTCAGAAAACCAAACATTTAATATATATATATATCTTTTTAATATTATGTCTTCCTACACTATCAAGATCATAAAACACAGTAGGGGCCTGAAATGGGACGTTTGTCACTAAACAACACTCAACCATGTGAAGGTCTGAAGAGAAAAGAGGTTTTTTTCCTCCAACTTGAACCTGAGATTTTCTCACCAGAGTCTTTGTATTTTTTTTCCATGGGCAACTGCCCCCTTGATTAATCCCATTTCCCTTAGTCCTAGTTTTTCCAAGCAGCTGAGCAAACAAAGATGCAGGCGGCCATTTTAACGCGCTTCCTCCCTCAGACCCTCTGGGATGGGCCGCAGTCTGTTCATCCTGTTCACAGGCCAGCGGCCCGAATGGCTCGGAGAAAGCAGCCGAGGATCTTCTGTCAGGATTAATTTTAATAGGGCACAGTCTGTCACCAGGGAACCGTAGCCCCAGCAAATGGCTTTAAATTTACTATTTGCTGATAAAAAGGGAGATAGGAGCTGAAAAGTTGGTTCCTCATTTTAAACAATTTGGATAACTAATGCAGGAATTTACTTTCAGTGTGGAGGGCATGCACTTTACAACCTACACCCTTGAGTAGCTGAGGAAAATCTTATGTGGCCGTGGGATCACGGTGAAATATAAAGAAAGGAAATGCGACATTTTTGTAGAAGTATAGAATGTTAGAGGTGGACGGGAAATAAGGCGTCTCTCTCTGAATTCTTAGGGACTTATGGAGCTTGATGTTTCTGTGCAGACAAATGTGATTCCTCTTTCTGCCTCTTCCACTTTTTTGTCTCCCTCTTTACTAGTTCCTTTCTCTTTCCTTTTCTCACTGTTATTCTCATACCCCAATTCCAGTGCCCTGTCCCCTCCCTTGTTTCCTTGCCCCTAGCGGGCCAGGCTCCTGCCCTGTGTCTGTGAGGCTCTGCACTGAGGGTTCATGGGGCAGTGGGGGACAGTGGCCCATAGATGAACCAGTCCGGAGGTCCTAGCTCTTGTCTCTTTCCCTGTAAACTGGGAGGAAGCAGTTCAGGGAACTGACTGGAAGGGGTGCTTTGGTAAAATGGTACACAAATGTCAGCCATTGTCATTCAATAAAGTCTTAGGTGTGCTATTCTTAATTAATTTCTCATTAACTATGGCTGTTGTTTAAAAATTCAGCATTCCCAACAATCATGAAAGAAAACAGAATTTGCTTCATTCTTGTTTATGATCCTTGATTCCCATCCTTTGCCTTCCAACCCACCTCCCTCAACCCTTATGGATTATATCACTTGTTCCTTTTAAAACATAATTTATAGCATAAAAAATGTTTGGTGCAAGTTCTGTAATCATTCTTAAATGTCTGAGCCAGAGCACTTGGGCAAGAAGGCTGGTGGTTAAAATTAAACAAAACAAAACAAACAAACAAAAAACAAGTGCCAACGAGGATGTGTGAAAAGTGGAACTCTCAGACATTGCTGGTGGAATGCAAAATGGTACAGGAACTATGTAAACAATTTGGCAGTTTCTTATAAAGTTAAACATCCATGTGCCATATGGCTTACTGATCCCACTCCTGAGAGAAATGAAAACTTACGTTCACACAAAAACCTATACACAACTTTTTACAGTGACTTGATTAATAATCACCAATAACTGAAAACAATTCTTCATCTGTTAGATGCATAACAATTATCCTTCAACTGTTACATGCATAAACAAACCCATACAATGCTATATCCAAAGAGTATAATACTACTTAACAATAAAAAGTAACAAACTCCTGATACATGCAATGGCATGCATGAATCCCAAGACCATTGTGCTAAGTGAAAGAAGCTAGACTCAAAAGGTTACTGTATGATTCCATTTATATGACATTATGGAAAAGTCAAAACTCTAGGGATAGAAGACAGATAGACCAGTAATTGCCAGGGGTTGAGGTTGGGTGAAGCGGGTGGCTATACTTTTTTGGGATAATGGAACTGCTCTATATCGTGGTTGTGGTGATCATCACAGAACTGTATGCATTTGTCAAAACTGAGACTTATACACTAAAAAGGGTGAATTTTACTATATGTAAATTGTACCTCAGTAAATCTGACTTAAAAGAAATACACAGTATTACTTTGCATGTCATTCATATTAAAATAAGTGATATTGTTCTGCAACTTGCTTTTTTCACTTACCCGTATATTGTGGAGAATAAACTGTATTGAAACCTATAGATATAGTTCCTTCATTGAAATTGATGTAGTTTTCAATTTTCACTACTACTACCAACAACGTGGCCATGAATGTTCTGACACAAGTCTTCTTTTGCATATATAGAGTTTCTTTAGGAGGGCTATATACACAGAGGCTGTTAGTTGGATTGTAGGTGGGCACATCTTCACATCTACTGGACATGGTTGGACTTCTTTCTGAAGAGTTTCTGCCAATTCAATCTCCCTTCTGCAATACCTGAGTTCCCATTTCTTCAATCAGAAAGACTTTTAGATTTTTAAGATTTTTGTTTTACTTTGTATTTCACTGAAGTTGAGGAGATATATATATATATATATATGTTTCCTGGCTTTTCCACTTTTCTCTTTTGTGAACTGTGTGTATTCTTCCTTTTTTCTGTTGACTGGTTTTGCTTACTGATTTGTAAGAATTCTTTTTATACTCTGGATATCTCTTTGCTGACTATATGCATTATAGCTTTTCCCCTTTTGTACTATAGAAGTTTTTGCCTTAATGCAGTTGAATTTACAAATTATTTCCTATAGAGATTATAATGTGTGTCTTAAGAAATCCTTCCTAAACTTGTGATCATTGAAATATTTTTCTGTAAACCTTTTTTTTTTTTTTTTTAGTTTTTAACAGGAATTTGTTAATTCACCTGGAATTCTCAGGTGTGTTGGAAGTAGGAAACTAATTTTTTCCCATATAGACAACCAATTTCCCTAGCACTATTTATGAAAATTCACTCTTTCCTCGCTAATTCTAAGTTTCAATTCTTCCAAATAAAAAGTTTCCACATATGTATGCATTGCTTTTGGTGTTCTCTCTTTTTTTTTGAGACAGAGTCTCACTCTGTTGTCTGGGCTAGAGTGCCGTGGCATCAGCCTAAGTCACAGCAACCTCAAACCCAAGCGATCCTCCTGTTTCAGTCTCCCGAGTAGCTGGGACTACAGGTGCACACCACCACGCCCAGCCTATTTTGGTGTTCTCTATTCTGTTCCAAGATCTATTTATTGTGATGATTATATGAAACTAGTAAAGTGTAATTAAAAGTGGTAGGGGCATGGTAGGGGCAAAGCAAAAGCTAGCTTTCACTCTCCTCAGTCAGCTCTCTACCCTACAGTCTGGTCATCAGTCAAGCCTTGGTTTTTCTAAAAGAATGATGCTGTTGGCTCCCTTGCTGGTGATCATTATTCCCAGTGACCTTGTGTGGTACAGATCTCCAGCTACCTTCCCCTTTAAATTTTCCTTGGTACTAACTCCCCACTAATCGTGGTTCTGCTGCCCAAGTTCCTGCCACGTGGCCCATGTCACTGTGGTTACTCTAGGCATGGAGGCTGGGCATGCTCCGTGTGTCCCTGAAGTGCTCTCATCCCTTACTCTTCAAGCATTCCCATATAGGGGCAGGGCCATCTCTGCACTGAGAGACCCAAATGTGGAACCGAACACTTTCAGTCATTGCTACACTGATACTGGTGTTTCGGACATCAGTAATCCAAGTGAAGGAAGCAAAATTAAACTTCTTAAGGAAAAAAAGCTATCCATCAACAATTTAGAGGAAAAAAAATTAGATCTAGGCTATAGGTAGGAAGACCATTTTTGAGGCTATTGCAATAGTTCACTCAAGGGCTTGGACAATGGCAATGGCAGCAACAATGGGTACATGGGGAGGTGCCAAAGGGGTGGCCGGAGGAAGAGTGCACAGAGAAGGGAGAGACGGGGAAGGTATTTGGCTGTAGGATTTCATGACTAGTTGGGCTGAGAGGAAAAAAATAGCCAGGGCTGAATGCCTTAGTTTCTGGCTTGGGCAACTAGGTTGCCGGGTAATGCTATTTAAAAAGTGAGAATTTAAGAAAGGAAGAGTGGGTTGGGAGAGGAAAATATAAGTTCATTTCTGAACAAGTTGAGCTTGAGAAACATTTGGGACTCCCAGGTGGTAAGGCCTTTACCCTGACTCTAATTCTAGCCCCAGAACAAACCCCCAAAAGATTCCTGTGCTAAAATGCCTGGAGAGATTGGTACCTTGGAATTTACAGTAGGAGGGAGTTTTAAGAAGGAGAAAAGTGGTCAACAAGGTCAGATGCAGTGAGAAGGAGAAAGACTAAAACCTGTTCCTTGAACCTGACAGCCAGGAGAGGGTTGATGGCACAAGCAGGAATGGTGAAGAAATGGAGTCAGGGAATGCAGACAATTCTTTTAGGAAGCTTATCTCTGAAATAAAAGGGGAAGTGGAAGCCAGAGGGGAACTTGTAACTGCTTTATTGGGGGTATCACTGATGTGCTATACATTGGACATATTTAAAGTGTACAACGTGGTACATTTTGATTTATCAAATGAATACACCCACATAACCATCACCACAACCAAGGCCGTGAGCATCTCCATCACCCCTAAATGCTTCCTCCTGCCCCTTTGCCATCCTTCCCCCAGCCTCTCCTTGCCACCTCACATCATCAGGTAATCACTAACCTGCTTTCTGTCCCTATAGAGTAGTTCGTACTTTTGAAAATTTTATATAAATGGAATCATACACTTTGTACTCTCTTTTCCTGGCCTCTTTTTCAGGATAATTGAGATTCATCAGAGTTGTTACATATACCAGTGTTCAATTGTATGGACATACTACAATGTATTTATCCATTTACCCATTAATGGACATTGGGCTGTGTCTAGTTTTTAGCTATTACAAATAAAGCTGCTATGAACATTTATGTACAAGCCATTGTTTGGATATATGCTTTCATTTCTCTTGAGTGAACACCTAGTAGCAGAATGGCTGGGCCAAATGGTAGGTTTTAAGAAACTGCCAAACTGTTTTCCATAGTGGTTGTAGTATTTTTCATTCTTGTTAGCAGTGTATAAGAGTTCCAGTTGCTCCACATCCTTTCCAATACTTTGTATGTCAGCCTTTCTAATTTCAGGTGTTCTGATAAGAATATAGTAGTATCTCATTGTGTTTTTAATTGGCATTTTCCTGATGGCTAATAACATTCATCATCTTTTTATGTGCTTATTTTCATCTATGTATCTTCTTTGGTAAAATGTATGTTCAAATATTTTATAACCTAATTTTGGAAGTGATGCCCCGTCACTCTGCCACTATTTACTAGAAGTGAGTCGATAAGTCCAGATTACATTCAATGGGAGAAGATTACATTAGAACAGAACCATTGGGGGCCATCCTAGAGGCTGCCTCCCACAGATGGCTTCCCGTTGCTCTTAGAATAAAATCCAAACTCCATATTCTGGTCTACAAAGCCCTGGGAGATCTAGCCCCAGGCTTTTACATTGGCCTTTCTGTTATCTGGACATGCTGCACTCCTTCTCCTTTAGGGCCTTACTATTTTCTCTTCCCTCTACTTGGGATGTTTTCCAATCGGATTTTCCCATGGTTGATCAATTCTTGTCATTCAGGTCTCAGCTTATAAGTTATCTCCTTAGAAAAACCAAACCTCAATCACCCAATCAAAGTAGTCGTCCAGTCACTCCCTATCCCACCAAACTATCAATTCTCTATGTGACACTTAGTACTATCTGATTGATAGAATGCAAGTTTCAATGCAGCAGAAAATATGTCTTATTCATTGTTATATCTTTGAAGCATACAATAGTGTTTTGCACATGATAGGCACTCAATAAATATTTATTGAATGAACAAATGAATGAGATCTCCAAGGAGGAAAGAATAGATGGGATCTAGAACATAGGTGTATGGATTAACCTTGGATAATGTTCCTGTTACTATTGCTATTTAATAAACCACCCCAAACTCAAAGGCATAAAACAATTTTATTATGTCCCAAATTCTGTAGGTGAGGAATCCAAAAGAGGCACAGTGAGGATGTCTCTGCTCCACAGTGTTTGAGGCCTCAGTTTAAAAGTTTTGAAGGCTAGAAGTGACTCAACAGTTGGGAGCTGAAATTATCCAAAGATTTGATCACTCATGTCTGGTGACTGGTGCTGCCTGTTGGCTGAGACTTCAGCTTGGGCTCCAGCCAAAATACCTACAGAAATTCAGCATTTTTCATGGCTTTGTGACTGAGTTTTAAGAGTAAGCACCTCAGAAAATCAGGCAAAAGTTGCATCACCTTTTATCATCTAGACTGGAAAACTCACTTTTGCTTTAGTCATATGAATGCTCAGATTCAAGGATAGGGAAGACCAACCCCATTTCTTTACAGAATCACATAGTAAGAACAACACATAGAATGGGAAATATTGTTGCTGCCATTGTGGTCGACTCCAGGTGTACCATGGTTTTGTGGCTATTCATGCCCCAACTCTGACAATCGATGTGAGAAAACAGAGGAAAGCATCCTGGAAGTTTTAAAGATTAATGTTTATCAATTTCACAATTGATTGTTAGCTTTTATTTTCAACTCTGTAGGGACAAATGGAAATCATTCCCAGGTTTTGTTTTTGTTTTTAATCATGTTCAAACAATGTCCTTGCGCAGCTTGGTGGCAATGGGATGTCTATAAATCATCTTGGCAGCACTTCATGTGACTGCTGGAACTTTCCTTTCAATTTTTTGTTTTGAATTTTTCTTCCTTTCAAACCTAGCCAAGTTCATTAGTTTACTCTGAGAGCAATATTCAGGGGATTAATTGAAGTACTATTGGAAAAATGATTTAGATTTTTTTTATTTAGTGAGCATTGAAAAACAAAAACAAACGAAACCCAAAAGCACTCGTCTAGATTCATTTTTATAACAGATGAGCTCTTTAACGTGCAACTGGAATTCTTTAGCAGAGAATAGCTGTCCGTGGCTTGCAGGTTCCATTTCTTCTCAAGTGTTTGCCTGGTTCAGCTGCAAACAGGTAAAACCTGTGGCACTCACTGTTTCTCTCTTTATTCACTTCTCCATTGTTAAATTTCTCCATTTTATATCATTTTCCCTAGACACTGTTGTGAAAATTTCTGTTCTAGATACGTACCTTTTGTTTATTTGATGGATAATAAAAGAACCCTTGGCCTATGTTTATTCTGAAGTGCAAGTAGCCTGCTTTTAATGTAGGGTGATGCCTCCTGGTTACTGACAAGACTAGACAGTTTGTGCATGGATGTGGATAGGAATTCAGATTTGTATTATGACATCTTGAAGCCCTAAGCTATATTTTATAAAAGATTTTATCCCAAAGTACTGAAAATGCCTTCACAGTAATTATGTTTGATACTTATATAAAAAGCTTAAGATCTTTGTATCAGGGACATTTCATTAAAAGAAAGAAATATGGCGGAAAGGTGGAGAAAAAAATTATGAAGGAAGGAGATTCTGTCAATTAGTACCTGCTATGTGCATTAGGGGAGACAGAAAAGTACAATAAGAACTCTCTAACACAAATGACTTTAGAACTTTTCTGGGAAAGGAAAAAGAAATCACTATGCATAACACAATTAGAGAAGCTTGATGCAGTGAGGTTCCAAGTTTAGCAAAGCACTATGATTACGCTCAAAAGAAAGAGGACTTTGGTTTGGAATAATCTAGGAAGGCTGAGAGAGAGGGTGAGACTTGAACCAAGATTTATAATTGGCAAGAGGAGAAGGAAAGCA
Source organism: Cheirogaleus medius (assembly GCA_008086735.1). Lineage (NCBI taxonomy): Eukaryota > Metazoa > Chordata > Mammalia > Primates > Cheirogaleidae > Cheirogaleus > Cheirogaleus medius. The sequence continues at coordinate 1,048,951 of VBSM01002959.1, forward strand.
GAAGAAGGCAGAATTCAGAGGCTTGAGAGAAAGGCATCCTTGCCTTGAGGACACCTGTGGCTCAGGATCAGCAGATGTGAGTTCACTACTGTGAGGGAAATAAGGGCCTCGCCAGCTGGGGCCTAGGGGTGGGATGAGGGAGCCTTGGGGGCAGCTTGCCAAGGAAAACCACCTGACTCAAGGGTCTTACTTAGGAATTGAGAAAACTTCAATTTTCTATATTAAAAAATTGGGGTTGGGCAGT
>VBSM01002959.1:1052995-1069031 GCA_008086735.1 Cheirogaleus medius
ACGGAGTCTCAGTGTGTCGCCTGGGCTAGAGTACAGTGGCATCATCACAGTTCACTGCAACCTCAAACTCCTGGGCTCAAGCAATCCTGCTGCCTCAGGTTCCTGAGTAGCTGGGACTACAGGTGTGAGCCACTGTGTCCGGTTAATTTTTCTATTTTTTAAGTAGAGACGGGGTCTTGCTCTTGTTCAGGCTGGTCTTGAACTCCTGAGCTCAAGCAATCTACCTACTTCGGCCTCCCAGAGTGCTAGGATTACAGGCGAGAGCCACTGTGCCTGGCCTGAAAAGATTTTAAATAGCAGATGGAAGAGTATTAAATTTCAAGATGCTTAGCTAATATTTCATAATAGACACAGTTGGAGAGAACATTTATTGTGATTTTGTTTTCAGAACCCCTTGATTAGTCTGTAAACAAAGGGAAAAACAATTGCAGGAGCTGATAAACTTTCGCAGAAAAAAATGTTTAGGTGCTTACTGTATATAACCCGCAGATGCTTTGGGTACACAGTGAAATAATGATTCTGCTCCTCAAAGAGTTTAAGATCTAGACCAGGACCCAAGGTTTATACACTTGGAAAAAAGTTAAACTATGTAATAATATCAGTTTCAGAAGGAAGGGGATCTGAGAGGGGGTTAAAAAAAACTGAAAACAGATTGAGGCAGGATGGGCTAAAACCTTGCTTCTAAGTTCCTGCTATAGTTGTGTTTCTCAATTTCCAGAAAAATAAAAACTCTTTGAAGAAAAAAAGCATTATTTCCTTGTAGTAAATGTAACATTCAAATCCGGTAACTGGTACCTTTCTATATTGTATTTATAAGGATGTAACATCAGATACAAAGTTAAACCACTACCTTTCTTTGAAAAATTGAAAATGTCTAGTTAAAAATACCTAAAACTTGCTTTTTTGTGTGTTAGAGACTTTAGAGTTTAATCCTACCCCACCATTCATTTTTTTCTTTAACCTCAAAACATTTTATTTCTGCTGTATAGAAACCCAGGATTATACTACATTAATTTGATCAAGTAATATCTCATCTTGTATGCAGTGAGGTATCTTTCTTCACTTCTAGGAGGACATTTTAGAAAACAAGAAGCATCACGTAGTCAATAAATAAACAGAATATGTTGGCCCCAGTTCTGTGTTATGGTCACTTAACTGGGAGTGGGAGGAAGATGAGGGAATAGCAACGAGGGCTACCAAGAGTTAAGAAGTTTAAGAAAAGGAACCTCCTGTGCAGTTAGAGGAGATCAGGAAAGGCTGGGCCATGAGGAGTCCATAGGCCATAGATAGGGATTCAGAGGCTTCCATGCGTGAGAAGCAGCTTGGAAGTTAGTAGGATGGGGTAATGTTCTTTGGCTCTTTTCGCCTCTTCCTTTGGCCTTTTTCTGCGTGCTCTTTTGGCTTCATATATTATCTGGATGCTGGAGGCTCCCCCAGTAGCCTAGGTCTTCCCAGAACTTTAGGTTTACGAGGCCAGTTAGCTATGAAACTTGACCATTTGGGTGCTCTGCGCCACTCAGTTTCATCATGTACAAGGTAGAACTCCTGTTTCTTCTTAAACTAACTGTCTCCTGTGTTCCCTAATAGTGTTACCATCTCCTTGTTTTTCCCCCCGAGTTATCTTCCTTTTTCCTCATCCCCATAACTGCTTGCCATGAAGACCTATGTAATATATTTCCTTAATCCTTATCTCTGTAATCTTTCTTCATCCTCTCTCCTGCCATAGTGAAGGCTCTTAACTCTCTCTTGGGCTATAACTGTGGCTTCCTCCTGCCTCTGGTCTTAACTACCAGTCCCTCCTCTCCTCTGTATCCAGCATAAATTTGTAAGATGCAAATCTGAACCTCTTACATAGAGTAGAACTCTGCATTGCTGTGTGGGCCCAGCCTACTCCCTAGCTTGCTTTCTGGTTGCCTTTTCTGTACTCTCCACCTTCTGTACTTCCTGTATGCTGTGGCCATGTTGTCCCTCACTTTCTGTGCTGCAGTGTCCTTCTCCCTTCATTTACCTGGTGAGCACTTATTATTCCAAGACTGTTCAAATTTCTCTTCTTTGAAGCTTTTCTGGCAACCTTCCTGTCTCCCACTAGAACTGGCAATTTCCTTTATGTTCCACGGTATTGTTTAGAGATGTCATAGTACCTGTGGTATTATACTGCACTGAAACTACATATTTATTTCTCTCTACTGGACAGTAAGCCCCTTTGCAAATGTTCTTTGAATGAATAAATCAAAAATAGCTTACTTTAAGTATAAAGATTGAAGAGGGACGGAAAAGTTAAAGAGCCTGTATATACATACCCCCCATTATGTGTTAGAGGCCTGGATATTGGTAAACTGCTTATTATTACCTTTATAGAAGAATTAATCGTTAAGGTTAAAGGCCATTTGTGTGTGTGAATGTTTGAAATATGTCTATAAAAAGAAAATAGTGCGATCGCGTAACACAAGTTTTCCCACCATCAGATTACCTTCTGGACAAAATGATTCATCTAGTCATTGTCAGAGGAGAGTGTCTCCTATTTCCTCAGAAGAGCGGCGGCGCAGGGATAAGCAGCATCTTGATGACATCACTGCAGCTCGGCTTCTACCGCTTCACCATATGCCCACACAGCTGCTCTCCATAGAAGAATCTTTGGCACTTCAGAAACAGCAGAAACAGAATTATGAGGTATTTAGAGTGTTAATTTTTTCTTGTCTGTATGTTGGATGCTGCTTACATAAGTCAGAATTTACTCCAGGAGGAAGGGATTTAGGTGCTAGAGAAATGGTTAGCTAATGCCATTAGCTCTCAGATATGTGTCACTAATTTTTAGAGAGTCACAAAGTTGCTGGAACTGGGGGAAACAGCTGGAGATGATCACAGCTGCCTGCAGCATCAAAGTGGTGATTTTCCAGGAAAATCACTGGGGAGACTGCTGTAGAATTTCTCTTCTTAAAACTCATGAATCTGCCTGCTTCTGTTAGGATAGCAGTAGAATTGTTTTTCTTTCTTCCACCTTGTAAAACCCATGCCACAGCTTCTCAGTAGTGGAATCTAACCCAGAGCCTTGCGAAGAAAATGGGGGAAATACAGTTCCCAGGCTTCCATCTCCTGCAATATAGGGGAGGGCATAGAGCGGGTGGGAGGACAGTGCTGTATTGCCAACAGACAATGGGGCACCAGGCTTCAAAGCATAGTCTGCAGGCCCATTTGAAGAGAGAAGAATCTCCTACTTTTGGTAACTTAATCAATTTTAAATAGCACTTTCTCCAGAAATCCAAGTGTTTTACGTAGAACTTTAAATATGTATGTTGAGAGTTTATGTACAGAATAACAGGATGGGTGAAAATAAGTATGAGGACCATAGGGGGAATAGAAAGGGTTAGATAACACTTAGTAATAATTTGAGCCTTCACGAGAACAGCATCCTGTCTTACTTTCTAGATACTGCTTACTAGATTTTAGCAGGTACTATTCACCAACTAGTATAAAACGAGACTGTTAATCTGCCTTGGCTTTTCATAAAAGTGCAATTGGCATGGATTGGTATTTTCAAGGCATTCATTTTTTAAAAGCTGTTTTTCTTCCTCTCAGGACATTAAAATTACTACCTAGTTATGACTATAGCGTTGAGAAGTGTTTTCTAAATTGTCTCTGGGATCTTACATGCCTATCCTAAGAAATTTTTAGGTTGAATTAAACCCTTCAGCTTGAAATTGGTTTTCTTGGCAGAATAGTAGTTCCCACTTATACCTACCTGTAATAGTCATGCCCTGAGTGGAAGGATATCAAGAAGTTCAAGTGAAACAGGAAAAAACAGGAGAATCAAGAATGAGCATTGCCACCTGCTATCAGTAGGCGGTAAAATCATTGGGTGTACATAAGCATTCATGTGTCTGAAATTTACTTGGACTTTTTCTTGGATACTAATTTCTGTGGGACTTTATTTGGAGAGGAATAGGCAGCTTTTTAGTGTTAATTTCTTCATTTTCGTTGTGCCATTGAAATATAACTCTCAAGCCTAGAAGCCATGATTTAATTTAAGAAAGAAGGTTCGGTCAGTTAGAGAAATCAATACAGCATTAGTGATTTTTGACATTTGATAGGTCAGATTTTTATATGTGTGTGTGTGTGTGTGTGTGTTTACACAAGGGCTGTCCGGAAAGTATCCAGCCATTGTTAATATAACAAGAACATATTACATGGCTAGATACTTTCTGGACAGCCCTTGTACACGTGCATGTGCCCACATACTTAATGTGTCTGTGTTTATAACTGTTGTAGTGCTAAGCTGATTACTCAATTTCTTGTACAGAGGTAGGATATTTCAGTGCAATCTTGTTTATTAATAGAAGTTGGTAACTACAACTGTAGCAGGCTAGTAGCTCTCAAAGCATTGCCCTGTTGTACCTGTAGTAGGCAGGGCAAAGCCATCAGGCTTGTATTACCAGAAAGAGCACTAAGTGGCTAAGTGGGGTTATGCCCCTCTATTTCTGATTCTGTTTGAAAAAACCTGCCATTGAAAAATTGTAAGGAAGAGATGTGAATTTGTAACTTCTTGCTTTGCTCTTTGTTTTAAAGGAGATGCAAGCGAAGCTTGCAGCGCAAAAATTAGCTGAAAGACTGAATATTAAAATGCAGAGTTATAATCCGGAAGGGGAGTCTTCAGGGAAATACCGAGAAGTAAGGGATGAAGATGATGGTCAGTCCTCTGATGATGAATTCTGAAGATGGGTGTTGGAATATCTCCTAAGTCACCAACTCTTAAGGTGTCATTATCTTACATCAGCCTAACAAGTATCAAGATCAATGTCAGACATTGTTGAGGGAAAGAATTTTATAAAGTTACACAAAGGTAGCATTTAAAAAGCCCAGTTTGTTGACTTTCAGACTTTCATGTGTTTGAAAAGTTTAATATTTGAATATTGTGTTTAACCACATTGTATTAAAGTTTTGCAGTATGTTGTGTGTTGGTCTGATATTTTAGCATATAGTAGAGCATACTTTTTCCCTTTAAGCCAAATGAAAGCAGATAACTTTGCTTTTTCCTTATTCTTACCTCTATCAAATAGCATTTATTACATGTCTTTCAGTGAAATACTTAGTTGTCCCAGGCACTTAAAATGAAGTAGGAACACATAGTTCCCTCCTGTTTTTCAGTAATGAAGGGAGCAATCTAAACTGTATGCATGTTTGCATGGAGTATTGGGATATTGGATGTGAAATACCTAGGAGGACAATCATAAAGAATGCTTAAATGTTTGTCTCCTTTTTCTGTCTTCCCTTAGGAAGAATGTTCTCTCTCTTCTGATCAGGAATAAGGAGTATTTTGAGTAGATCTGGAGGGTGGAGGGTCTTTCTAGATAAACAGATTTGCCTGGACTGGAGTGAGGTATAGGAAAAGTCCAAGCTAACAGCTAGGTGAAAGGAGTACCTGTTCTCCATTGCTCTCACAGATGATAGGTTCATGTACAGGAAATTAGTGTTTGGTGAGGAAACCAATTTTTTTTTTTTTAATTTCAATTGTCAGTACATTGCTTCCCCTCTCCAAGAGGCATACATAGGCTGCAGAAACCTCAATCTCATATATACATGTTCATATCATTTTAAAGGATTATATAGTTGTCTGCAGAGAAATTAACACTTATGTTATCAAAAAATTCTATGTCTAATATGTTGGAGTCTTTAAAAGTGTTGAAAGGAAGAATAAAATATTAGATCAAATGCTGATGGTGATGTTTTACTGGTGCTTAATTTAACTTTTTTCTTTGAAAGATACTGTTCATACTGTTCATATATGAAATCTGACTGAAAATACATTTAGGTCAGATGCGTGTGTGATAGGAAGGGCTCTGTTCTGTGTCACATGCTTCTAGATGTAGTAACTGCTTCTAACATTTCTCTCCCTAAAAACAAATGTGAAAATTATACTGAGCTAGCAGTCTCATTATTATTATTATTATTTTAATTTATTTTTTTGAGACAGTACCATGGCGTCAGCCTAGCTCACAGCAACGTCAAACTCCTGGGCTCAAGCAATCCTTCTGCCTCAGCCTCCCAAATAGCTGGGACTACAGGCATGCGCCACCATGCCTGGCTAATTTTTTCTATATATTTTAGTTGGCCAGTTAATTTCTTTCTATTTTTAGTGGAGATGGGGTCTCCCATGCTCAGGCTGGTTTCGAACTCCTGACCTTGAGCGATCCTCCTGCCTCAGCCTCCCAGAGTGCTAGGACTACAGGCTTGAGCCACCACGCCTGGCCTATTTTTAGTTTTTAAAACCACTAGGAAATGATTTCACAACATAAAGAGATTTGATATTCTTTCTCTGTAGCAGCGATCCCCAACATTTTTTGCACCAGGGATCAGTTTCATGGAAGATAATTTTTTCCACGGACTTAGGTGGGGGTGGAGGTGTGTTTTGGGGATGATTCAAGCGCATTACATTCATTGTATACTTTATTTCTATTATTATATTGTAATATATAATGAAATAATTATACAACTCACCAAAATGCAGATTCACTGGGAACCCTAAGCTTGTTTTCCTGCACCTGGATGGTCCCATCTGGGGGTGATGGGAGACGGTGACTGATCTGACAGGAGGTGGAGCTCAGGCTGTGCTGCAAGTGAGTGATGGCAGGCGGCTGTAAATACAGATGAAGCTTTGCAGCCTGGTTCCTAACAGGTCCCGGACCAGTACTGGTCTGCGGCTTGGGGGTTCAGGACCACAGCTCTATAGAATGAAATAACATGTTATTTCTGGAAAGCTGGATAATATGGAAATCTTCACATACATGCACACAGGTCACTGTAATCCTCCCACCTAGGGACACTCTGTTAACGTTTGGGTGTTTGTACTTTTACTTATTTTTCTATGCATAGCTGTACATTTATATTTTCAAAAATGCAATCATACATTGTTTCATAATCTGCTTTATATGTTGTAAACATTTCCCACATTAAATATTTTTCTTTTTAGATAACTGCAGAATATTCCACTTCCTGGGTATACTATAACTTTAAGATCAATTTCCTATTGTTTAACAATTTGATTGTTCTAATGTAATCTGTAAACAATGATACAGTCAACCTCTTGAAAATAATCACATCTGTACAGAATGACTGATTTCTAGAAGATACCTTTCTAGAAGTTAAATTGCTAGGTGAAAGGGTATGTAAGTTTTTGAGAATATTAATGTGTATCATTCACTGTAGAGATTGTGTCTATTTACATTCCCATTAGCAATATATCAAACTCTCAGAATCGAAAAGTACCACTTAAAATCTTTGCAAATTGAATAATTGCTAAAAAGGGCTACATTTAAAAGTATGTGTATTGTTTTGATTACTTAGTGAAGGTTGAGTGTTTTTTCATTTTCATTGGCTATTTTATATTCTTTTGAGAATTGCTCCTTTGTATTTTTTCTGTTACTCTCTTGGAGCACTTGCTCGTTTTCTTGGTTTGTAAGTTCTTTATGAATTAAGTGTCCATCCTTTGTCATGTATTGTAACTATTTTTTTGGTGTGTTATTTGCCTTTTAATATAGTTTATTGCATTTCAATGTGGAAGATTTCTCCCCTCCCCTCCTCTCCCCTCCCTTCCCCTTCCCTCCACTCCCCTCCCCTTTCTTTCCCCTTGCATGTGTGCTTTTCCTAACCCAAGAATGGATAAATATTCTTATTTTCTTCTATTTTTTTATTTCACTTTTTACACTTTAATTCAAAAGGAATTTTGTTTATATACATTAACTCATTTAATCTATACAACTTTGGAGTAAAAAGGAAAATTTTAATGTATCTCAAATTTATTTGGGAATATTGTATGAAATAGAAGTTTGATTTTAATTTTTGCAAAGAGTTTATCAATTGTTTCAGTATCATAAATCACTATTTGCCCTCTGATTTGTAATGCTATTTTATAGAATATTAAATTCCTATGTATCTTCTGTGTCTTGGGCCTGTTTCTGGGCCTTCTAATTTTTCCCATACAATCAATAATTATGGCCTTAATTGATAATATTCAGTAGTATAAGACCTCATTTTTTAATTTTAAGTTTTGTGAAATATAACCTACAGAAAAGTACAAAAGCAAATGTGCAGTTTGATGGATAAAGCAACAGTTATGTAATCACAAATCAGATGCAGAGAAGCTACTGCCAGCACTCTGGAATCTCCCTGTGTGTTCCCTTTTGACACCTTCTCTATCCCCCAGAAGTAACTATCCTTTAAAATCCTTTATGCTTTTTAAGTAACCTTTATGGTAATTCTCCCCCCACTTTAAAAAAATTATTTTACCAGTTATATTCGAAACGATATGGTTAATTTTGCTCACTTTTGGCTTATATAAAAATAGAATCATACTGTATGTTGTGTCTGGTGTCTTTCACTCAACATTTCTTATAAGATTCATGTCACACATGGGTATGGCTTATTCATTGTCATTGCTGTGTAACATGCCATTTCATTAATACCACTGTTCTTCCGTGATGGACACTATGTTGATATTTTCAGTTTTTGGTGATTATAATCAATGCTGCATTGAGCATCTTTGCTCACATAAACACATTTATATAGGATATATACCTAAGAGTGGAATTGCTGGGTTATAAGGTATGCGTATCTAACATTTTATATTCCTTTCACCACTTTCAGCATATGAGAGTTCCAGTTGGCCAACGTTTGACTTAATTTTAGCCAACATGATGTTCATAAAGTAGAAATATATTGTGGTTTTATTTTGCATTTCCCTAATTAGGAATGGCATATGAGCATCTCCATGTTTGTTGGCCACTGGATTTCTTCATCTGAAAAGTGCCTGTTGGAGTTCTTTTGTCTACTTTTCTATTGTGTTGTGTCGGCTGTCTTTTTTCTCATTGATTTGTAGAATATATTCTGCATACTAATGTTTGCTATTCAATCAAAGAATTTGGTATTTGGTATATTTGTTGTAAAAATATCCTCTCCCTCTCTGGGGATTACTTTTTAATATCTTCGTGATGTATTGGTAAAAAACAAATTCTTAATTTTAATGGCAAATCTGTCAACCTTTTATGTTTAGTGCCTTTTATGTCTTGTTTTAGGGAATCTTTTCCTATCCTGAAGTCATGAAGATATTCTCTTATCTCTTAAAATCTTTATAGTTAAAAAATAGTTTATAATTTTCCTTTCACGTTTAGGTCTTTGATTCTACATCGAAGATATTCATGAGGGAGGAGTCCTCCTGGGCAGCTACTTGTCCTGGTTATCTCAAAGATGGTCCTTCCCAGCTGCTCCTTGGTGCACTTCTGCATGTATCAAACATCTATGCCTATAAGTTCTCTCTTCAATTTCATTAACCCATTAGTGCTAATATTACACTGCCTTATTCATGGTACCTTTATGATAAGGCTGGAGCAAAGCCTGTCATCTTATTTTTCAAAGTGGTTTGGATATATTTTGGCTTTTGCATTTTCATATAAATTTTAGAATCAGTTTATCACATTCCACACACACATAAAATCCTTGGTAGTGCAAATCCTCATTCACTTTCAAAAATGTTTGATACTCTGTCATTAATGAACTTGATTCCTAACAATCTGCATTTTGAAACTTAGGGGATTTGGAATCTTGCCATTTACTAAAGTACACTTACTGTTTCTATGAGGATTTTTCGAGTTAAATAGAAGATTCAGTATGCTGTTTTAGTGTGAATACCTAAAGTATTGTTTAGTTTTTATTGAAAAGATACAACAAGGAAGAGAAAGGATCTATAAAAAGTCAAATTTAGGTTTAAAACAGGAAAATGGAGTGAATCTGTAGGAGTCATGAACTCTTCCCTTCAATTTTCATGTGGCTATGTCAAGAGAAGGAAGTAAGCGCTAAAGCTTGGGGTTTAACCTGAACCGTGGAACACGTTATGAGGATTAATCTCATTTTATAATAGTCATCTATAAGAGTAATAATTTTTCATTTTCATAGGACTTGTCTCCAATCTACTCTGCATTCTCTGAGGAGTCAGGAGGATTGTCGTGAGCCGTTGTAGAAGGTAGATAATTTGTGGGATTATCTCTCTTTCCTGCAACTGGGATGTTGAGGGGATTTGCTCAAGGTCACTCAGGCAACCAAGGAAAGAACTGAGCACTCAAGATTTTAGGCCCAGGACCGCATGGCCTTGAACCAGGTAAATCTGGCAGTTTGCCCTTTCCAGGTTTAATGACATAGTTTGTAACACTAAAGGAAAGGAAAGTTGTTAGGGAAAAAAAAGATTCTGTCTTTCAATAGCAAAAGTTTAGAGTGCCTGTGCTAAAAAAATAAAAGGATTATATCTACAGCTTTTATGGGGTGCATATACAGTCATTTACAAAATATGGCAAATCACATTATTCGCTAGCTGCTTGACCAGAGGGGGAATAACTTTTAAAGCTATTATTTTAATTTCTGGCTAAAGTGAGGGAGCTTTGATATGGGGCTGATGAAATAAACCTAGTGTTGGATAATACTGAACTAGAGCCAGACCACAAATCAGACGTGATTCTGAAAGCACAGCATAAAAGCCTGAACAATTAAATATGATCTATTACTTCCCAGCTGATTTTAGAAAAACTTGGAATAAAAAAAAGGAAGGGGGGAGAAAAGGAGGGTAAGCCACTGGAATAGCATTAGATTATTAGATTTAGGATTTAAATGCCACTATTTCCTTTGAATCCAGGGGGAAGTTATGTACTCTCATGACTATTAAGTCTGTAAGATGAGGTCACTGACCCCTTATCTAATGTATGGGGTATGTTTTAAGAGAACAAAATTTCAAAGTGTGGTCTTTATAGAGCACTTTGAGGTCCAAAAGATTCTATATGAAAACCTTATTGTAATGATGGTAACAATTATGATTAAAGTAGTTTAGGAGGTACTTTTTGCCATATGAAGTAAAATGTTTTAAAATCACCACCATATGAAACTTTTAATTTAGTGTTAAAATTAACTGAGAACAATAGGGACTCCTTAAAAAGGCTCCTTAAAAGACAAGGGGAAATTAGGACATTGAGGTAAGGAGAGACCCAGCTTCATACGGAAAAATTTCACATTATTAAGGGAAAAGAATGAGAGTTGTAAATCAAGTCCTTATTTAGAGCATACAGAAAGACTCTTTAAAAGATGGAGACTTAGCTTGGTGCTTGTAAATTTTGTCTGAAATATTGCTAGTAAATACATCAGTTCTCTTAATCAGTACCACATATATTGGTATTGAATTAAATAGCTTTTCTAGTCATTGTAGTGTAAAAATGAAAGCATATCTTCTGTAGATTATTTAGATTTTTAATAAAAAATATATATTTTTTCTCCCCTTCAACTACTTTTAGTAGGGTCAAAATGAAGCACCATTAGGAAAACTGTAACTAACTATAGAAAGTAAATCTTGTCACGAATGAACATCGTTAGTTTTTTAGGGAAGGAAGTTAGTTTAGCTATCATTTGTTCTTTACCTTATAAATGGGGAAATTGAGGCACGGAAAAGATTGAAGACTTGCCTGTGGTTTGGTAGCTGGTTTTTTTTTTTTTTGAGACAGAGTTTCACTCTGTTGCCTGGGCTAGATTGCCGTGGTGTCAGCCTAGCTCACAGCAACTTCAAACTCCTGGGCTCAAGCGATCCTCCTGCCTCAGCCTCCTGAGTAGCTGGGACTACAGATGTGCACCACCACACCCAGCTAATTTTTTCTATTTTTAGTAGAGACAGGGCTCTACTCTTGCTCAGGGCTCTAGTCTCAAACTCCTGGCCTCAAGGGATCCTCCGGCCTCAGGCTCCCAGAGTGCTAGGATTACAGGGGTGAGCCACCACACCAGGCCAGGTAGCTGGTTCTGATAGCACCAGCCCTTCCTTCCCTAGGCTAAGGCTCTTTGCTTAGTGTAGAGTCATCTCACGATTCTTTAACACGTTTTAGTAAAATTACAGAAAAAGCACAGTGCCAGAAATCTATTTTCTGTTTTTAAAATTATAGAAATGTTTAATTTCTTTAGATAGGCTTAACTATTGCAATGAGGTGCAGTTCCTACAATTTTCTTGAAAATAGGTAATGCGCTGCCCATTATTTATACATGTGACCCTGTTTATCCTTTTCACTGTCTCGCTTGATCTGTTTTGAATGTGCTCATTTTCGTGGCACCTCTGCCATTCAGTCTCCAGCAGTTCCTCTTCCACCAGCCTACCAAAGCTTCCCATCCATCCTGTGACATCTCAGTCTTCTCCCACCCTCCAAAAGTGACAGGGGTCTTAGGGTCTGAATGTCATTGCTGGCAAATTATGCAGCAACCAACTCTTGTTACTTAATCTTTCAGTGCTTATCAGTTCGTTAGATGATTTTTTTCCTGAGGAAAAGTACGGCTTACAGGAATGGGAAGTGGAACAGGCAAGTTTTGGGGAGTTAGAGGGTGGTAAAAGAGCAGAGGGAAAATGGGGAATGAAGGAGGACCAGGTAGAATAGGAAGGAACCTGGATGTACCCTGAACAGTTCAGGGGCAGCACAGAAGCGAATCTTAGAAGAGTTATCCATCAACTGTCTTCAACTCCTCTCTTCCTATTTTCTCTTGAATCCATTTCAATTTAAAGTTTTTGCTCCCAACATGCTCCTGGAAAAGCTCGCCAATGTCACCAGTGAGTTTAATGCTGCTAAATTCAATAGTCAATTCTCAGTTCTACTTTCTCTTGACCTCTCAGCAGGATTTGACATAGTTGATCACTCCCCTTCTCATGAAACATTTTTTTTTTCTTGGTTTCTGGAACACTACTCTCTGTTAGAGGTATAGACATACCTCATTTTATTGCACTTCCTTTTATTGCACTTCTCAGATATTACTTTTTTTTTTTTTTTTAACAAATTGAAGATTTGTGGCAACCCTGGATTGAACAAGTCTGTTGGCACCATTTTTTTCCAGCAGCATGTGCTCACTTTTTGTCTCTGTATCACATTTTGGTAATTCTCACAATATTTTAAACATTTTTATCATGATTATGTCACAGTTATGAGGATCTTTGATCAGTGGTCTTTGATGTTATTGTATTAATAATTGTTTTGAGGCCAATTCTTAAACCTAAAATGGCCTATAAACGTTCAAGTGAAAGGAAGAGTCTCAAGTCTCTCATTTTAAATCAAAAACTAGAAATGATTAAGCTTAGTGAGGAAGGCATGTCTAGCCAAATGTTAGACCTCTTGCACCAAACAGCCAAGTTGTGAGTGCAAAGGGAAAGTTCTTGAAGGAAATTAAAGTGCTGTCCCAGTGAACACATGAATGATAAGAAAACATAACAACTGTATTGCTGATATAGAGAAAGTTTCAGTGGTCTGGATAGAAGATCAAACCAGCCATAACATTCCTGTAAGCCAAAGCTTAATCCACAGCAAGGCCTTAACTATTCAATTCTATGAAAGCTGAGAGAAGTGAGGAAGTACAGAAGAAAAATTTGAAGCTAGCAGAGATTGCTACATGAGATCTAAGGAAAGAAGCCATCTCCATAACAAAAGAGCAAGGTGAAGGAGCAAGTGCTGATGTAGAAGCTGCAGCAAGTTATCCAGAATGTCTAGCAAGATCATTGATGAAGGTGGCTACACTAAACAACAGACTTTCAGTGTTGAAGAAAAAACCTTCTATTGGAAGATGCCATCTATGCTCATCATAGTTAGAGAGAAGTCAATGCCTGGATTCAAAGCTTCGAAGGACAGGCTGACTCTCTTGCTGGGGGCTAATGCAACTGGTGACTTTAAGTCGAAGCCAATGCTCATTTAACATTCTGAAAATCTCAGGACCCTTAAGAATGATGCTAAATCTAATTTACCTGTGCTTTGTAAATGGAACAACAAATGATAGCACATTTGTTTACAACATGCTTTGCTAAATATTTTAAGCCTACTATTTAGACCCACTGCTCAGAAAAAAAGATTCTTTTCAAAATATTACTGCTCATTGAGAATGCACCTAGTCACCCAAGAGCTCTGATGGAGATGTATAAGGAGATTAATGTTTTCATGCCTGTTAACACAATATCCATTCTGCACCCATGGATCAAGGACTAATTTTGACTTTCAAGTATTATCATTTATGAAATATATTTCAGGTCGGGTGCAGTGGCTCACATCTGTAATCCCAGCACTTTGGGAGGCAGAGGTGGAAAGATTGATGGAGTCCAGGAATTTGTGACTAGCCAGGGCAACAAGGTGAGACCCCATCTCTACAAAAATATTTTTAAAAAAGAAATACATTTCATAAGGCTGTAAGTGCCATAGATAGTGATTCCTCTGATGGATCTGGGCAAAGTCAATTGGAAACCTGGAAAGGATTCTCCATTGCAGATGCCATGAAGAACATTTGTGATTCATGGGAGGAAGTCAGAATATCAACATTAGCAGGAGTTTGGAAGAAGTTGATTCCAACCTTCATGGATGACTTTGAGGGGGGTTCAAGACTTCAGTGGAGGAATGAACTTCAGATGTAGTAGAAATAGCAAGAGAATTAGAATTAGAAGTGATGCCTAAAGATGTGACTGAATTGCTGCAATCTCATGATAAAATTTGAACTGGTAAGGAGTTGCTTCTTATGGGTGAGCAAAGAAAGTGCTTTCTTGAGATAAAATCTCCTGGTGAAGATGCTATGAACGTTGTTGAAATGACAGCAAAGTATTTGGAATATTCCATAAACTTAGTTGATAAAGTAACAGCAGGGTTTAAGAGGGTTGACTTCAATTTGGAAAGACGTTCTTCTGTGGGTAAAATGATGTAAAACAGCATGCTACACAGAAATATTTTGTGAGAGGAAGAGTCAATTAAAGCAGCAAATTTCATTGTATTATTTTAAGAAATTGCCTCAGCCACCCAAACCTTCACAGCCACCCCCGGATCGGTCTGCAGCCATCAACACTAAGGCAAGACCCTCCACCAATCAAAAGATTATGAATTGTTGAAGGCCCAGATGATCATTGGCATTTTTTAGCAATAAAATTAAGGAATGTACCTTGTTTTTTTAGGTATAATGCTATTGCACACTTAATAGACTATAGTGCACCTATAACTTTTACATGCACTGGGAAACCAAAACATTTGCGTGACTTGCTTTATTGTTTAATGTGCTTTATTGTGCTTTATTGGAACCGAAGCCACAGTATCTCTGAGGTGTGCCTGTACTCAGTGGCCACTTCCTCTCAGTTCCCTTTGCAGATTCCTTCTCATCTCCCCAATCACTAAACATTGAGATGTCCAGGGTTCTCTCTCTTCTCCGTCTGTGATCACTCCCTTGGTGACCTCATCCAGCCTCATGGTTTTACATACTATTGATACATGATGACTCCCAAACTTTTATCTGCACTCAGGTCTCACCTCTGAACTCATCTGCAACAAAAGAGCTCTGAGGAGAGTCGGAGCGTCTAGGGTGGTGGTGAGGGAGGCGGAGTTCTTGCTTAGCTATCAACACACTGGAGATCCTTGGCCAAGTCACTCAACTTCTTGGAATTTGAGTGCCTCCCTTTCTAAAATGAGGGATTGTACCTGGTCAGTATCTCCAAAAGCACGTGTCTTGGAACAGAAATCCTGAGAAAAGTGGAATGTGGTGCTCCAAGGAACCGCCACACTCCGTTGCCTGGTCCCCCTGCCCATGTGACAGTGGAGTCGCATCGCGGCAGGCAGCGATGAGTGTTAAAGACAGAAGTCGGATCAGGCCATTTCTCTGCCAGATCCCTCCAGTGCTCCCATCTGACGCAGAAGAAAAGCTGAAGTCCTTGTGATGACTTACACGGCTCCCCTTGACCCGGCCCTTAGCATCTCTGACAATGTCCTCCTGCTCCGGCCACACGGTCCTCCTTGCTGCCCTCACAGGTCAAGTGTGCTCCCCAAGGGCCTGTGCACAGCTGTTCTCTCTGCCTTGAATGTCCCTTCCTCAGATACCGGGAGGGCGGGTTTCCTCATTTCCCACAAGTATCATCTATTCAAATGTCACCTTATCAGGGATGCCAAGGGATACAAAATAACCCCCCTTGGCTGCTTTACTTTTCTCCATACAATTGTATGTTTTCCTGTTTGTTTTTTATGTCTTT
>VBSM01002959.1:1069131-1079676 GCA_008086735.1 Cheirogaleus medius
ATACTTTGATAACCGAGGGAATGAATGAATGAAATGAGAGGGGACAGTGAGCAGAGGGAGAGGACGGGGGGGCTTGCGTCTGCGCAGGCCGGAGTCCTCCCTTCCGCACGGGCTGCGCTGCCTCCCGACACATCGGAATTTGTAAGTAGGAAATGATTTCACATCTGCGGTGTCTCTTAACTCTCAATCCTGCCCTGTGAGGTGGATATTCTTACTCCAGCATCCTCCAGGGAAGGAACCCAAGGGCCAGTGAGGTGGGCACTTTCTTAAGGTCACACACTATTAAGACCTGCATCTGTCTTTCTCTGAGTCACGTGCCCTTTTCCATTTCCCGGCTGCCTTTCCTATTGCGCTATTTGTTTGAATTCCAGACAGTCAGCTCTCGGCTTTCAGTGGGGGCTGGTGGAGATGGAGTGAGGGGGAACCTAGATCATGTCACCAAGGCCCTCACTGGGCCCCAGGGCGGACCCTCCCCTTTGGTCCTGACAGCAGCACAGTGACAGGCTGCAGCTTTCGAAGATATTCCTCCATGATAAGGGAGAACAGGGGAAACAGAGGGCAAGAAGCACGGCAGAAGCTCAGGGGATAGCCCCTCTCTAGCTCGACCCTCCCAGACCTTAGGTTCTACCTTCCTCGGCCACTGCTCACACGGAGGACCGGCCCAGTGCTTAGGCGTCTGCTCGAGCCTGCAGCTCAAACCCACCACTTACTCACAGGGTGACGCCGGGCAGGTCACTTAACCACTCCACACGTCCTCCATCCGAAAGGTGGGAATAATCACAACAGTATCGCCTCTGTAGGCTCGTTATGAGGCGGAGATAGTCCTTAGGTACACAACAACTGTCACTCTTCCTGCTTCCAGACCGTCTCTTGGGGAGGGTTCCACCTTCCCGCCTGCTCCCACTCTCTGCTTTAGAGAAGAAAACAGAAGAGTCAAGTCGCCACCTGGAGCCCCTCCACGAGATATGGCTTCCTTGCCCCTCGGTCCTCCAGCGTGATCCTAATTCACAGAGTAAGATCCAGACATTCCTCAATAATGTGGGTGGTTCTGCCATACTGCGGTTCCCAAGTCTGGGCGCCAGGGTGGAAGGCACTGAGTTCACAGGACCAGAACAGGCTTGGGGGGATGACGACGTGTGCATTCGGCGTTGGCCTTGTACCTGTGCGGGTCCTGCGGGAGGCCTCGCAGACAGGTCTGGGGGTCACAGGAGAGGCAAGGATGAGGCTCCTCTGCAAGAGAAGGTGGGGGAGGCCCACCAGTTAGAAGCCCAGGGAGAGCACAGGGCAGGGAGAGAAAGGACCAGCGGCAGAACATTGGGGAGCACAAGTGTGGGGGCGCAGGGGTGGGCCTGACGCCAGCCGACATCCCGATGGACTGAATACTGCCCTGGCGAACCTTACAGAGCTGCCACATGCACACAGCATTCTTATCCAAGGCAGACAGGCCCAAGGGACGAAGAGAGGACCGAAGGCCTCAATTCCAGACTGGGGGCCAGGAGTACTCCACGAGGAGGCGTTGGAGCCACGGGTGGGGAGATGGTCAGACAGTATTGCAAAGGCAAGGAGGCAGGGAAATGCAGGCCTGGGAAACTGCCGCGTTGGTTATATGTGGTCAGAAGTACAGATAGAGTAATGCAGTATTGGATTCGAATTCAAGAGCATTTTTTAAAATACGTGAGCCACAGATTGAAGTTTAGAGGGAACTAAACTAAGAGTACAGTGACGTGTGCGCTGTCGAGGCAGACGCTGAGAGGGAGGTCAGCGTGCAGGACACTTATTAGCGGGAGCCCCTGAGAGAGGCACCTGTGAAAGGGAGGCAGGGAGCAGAACTGGGCTCAGGGGAAGTTGGGCCGTGACGAGCTCTCAACAGAGGCCTCAGGGGGCCGCACGGGGAGCTCTGGAGCGTGGGCAGCCTCCAGAGCGGGTTCCCTGTGGGAAGTGTGGTGGGTTGAATAGAGGCCCCCAAAGATATGTCCTAGTCCTAGCCCTCGGTACCCACGCCTGTGAAATTTGGAAACAGGGTCTTTGCAAAGGTAATTAAATGAAGGCTCTCCAGATTAAGCCATGCTGTATTTAGAGTGAGCCCCAAATCCAGTGACTGGTGTCTCCTAAGAGAGAAGAGAAGGAGGTTGGACACTCAGACACACAGGGGAGAAGGCGGGGTGAAGACAGTAGCGGACGTGGGAGTGAGGCAGCAATAAGGCAGGGGATGCCAGAACTGCCTGCAGCCACCAGAAACTAGTATAGTGGTGTTGGAACCGACACTCCCTCAGAGGCCCCCAAAGGAGCCGACCTGCTGACACCTTGATTTTAGGTTTCTGGCCCCTATAACCACGAGAGAAAAAAATCTCTGTTGTTTTAAGCCACCCAGTTAGTGGTATGACCGCCCCTGGGAGGAAGCACGACCTTGGGCAAGCCAGCGTCCTTCAGCCAAAGCCATCTCCAAAGAGGGCTGCCAGCCGAGGGCCCGTGATGGCAGCACTCCCAGCAGCTGGGGGGATATACTCAGTCTTCGTTCCTGAAGGGGACCTGGGTGGCACATTACAACAGCCACTCCTCTATTCCTCGGTTTCCCCGTCTACACAAGGCGAATAACAGTAAGACCTATCTCATAAGGTTATTAGGAGATTACATTATATGGCAATACTAATAGCATTTATTGAGCACTTATTGTATATATGCCGGGCACATCAGTACATTTTGTAAGCACCCAGCGAGCAGTAGTTGTTACTGTTATTATGGAGTGTGTCCAAAGTCACAGAGCTGCCGGAGCCAGGACAGAGCCCAGGTTTCCTGCTTCCCAGATGAAGCTGTAATAGGTCCCCTCCCTGCATGGGCCTAGCTAGAGCAATATGACAGTATTTTGATGGAATAAAACAAAATTTGTGCTTCTTCACAAGAGAAATGTTCTTTTGCCTCGTCTTCTGAAGCGAAGAGCTTTCAGTTGTTGGAAATTCATTCACAGTGTCTCAGGAGGACCCTGTGTGACCAAAGACATCAATTTGCAGGCCAGGCGGGGGCAGGAGGGGCGGGCACCGCTCCCTGCTGCCTGCAGCTAATTGGCCTTGAGGCCCTAGGCCCGGGCCCAGCGGCTGCTGACATGGCATTCCTGAGAAGTGGGGAGAGGCCAGATACTATCATTTTAAAGAGGACAAAGTGAAGGACAGAGAGATTAGCCGATTTGCCCCCTTAATTATGCGGTGAGCTAGGATGGAGCCAAGAATTGAATCCAGATTTCTCAAGTCCCAGATGGGCTTTTTCATCAGGAGGTCCTGCCGCATTCCTTCCCTCGGAACCGCCCCCTCCCTGGATCCCAGAGACACATACCTGGGCTGAGTTCAGGGTTGTGTGTCTCTCTTACTGCTGCCTTCCTGTTGCACTGATTCTTACAAAGAAAAGGGGGAAAAAGTACTTACCCTTAGAAAATGGTCACTTAACTGAGAATAGCAGAGATGATACACAAATTGCTTAAATGCTCTTAACTCCATCTAATTTGCAAGCAATTTTGGCATGGCACGTCCAGAGCCCAAACAAGAGAGCTCTTTAGATTTGAGCCATGCATTTCTTTCCAGAAGAATTTGCATACGGAAGCATTGTGCAAGTTATTAATGTTAAAAGGAATTTTCTCCTCCAGCCAAAAATCTGAGATAAAATCCACATTGACACAATCTGGGACTAGGAAGGGACAGTGGCCATCCAGAAATTTCCATAGGCAACCCTCCCTACCCAGGGGACACTTTATAAACCACACTGTGGACTTTCACCACAAGAGGGCTCGACCTCAATTATGCACTTCATGTTTTTCCCCAGTACAGTGGTTAACCATTTCTAGATTTTCAGGTAAAGTTAGCTTCCCAATAAGGTAGCTTACCGAAGGCTACGGTTACTTCTGACTTTAGGTACATATCCCTGTTATGATCCCCCTCCCAACTAAATTCTGTTTAAAAAGCATGGACAACACAAGAAACAAACCAGTTTGCAAACTTTCATCTAACTGGTTACTGGCCACATTGTTTTTATTTTGGTTGCTCTTTCTACAAATCTACCCAGGTAAAGGTCACCCTGTAATACTGTGTGGGATCACCTTGCCTGGGCCCATCTGCACTGCCTGGCCCCTTCATCTCAGCCTGGATCTTCTTTGGAAACAGAAATAGTTCTCTCTTATGTCTTCTGGTGTTGGTGGGCAGAGGGGTGTTTAGTTTTTCTTCCCTGCGAAGAGCTGAGAAGGTCTTTAAAGCAAGACACAGCTTGTTGGCTTGTTCAATTGGTCATTCTTCCATCCATCCATTCATTCCGCTGATGTTCCCTGACACTGACACACCACGTGATAGACTGGAGCGTTAATTCCTTGACCTTTTAAAATTAACAGTCCAGGAGGAAATATTAATAATTTACAAATGTGGGATGTGTAATGGAAGGGTGCTATGGAAACATGAATTCTACTGACCCTTGCCCCCTACCAAATAAAAAATGTTAACTGATCTTCTATACTCAAAAGACCACATAGTGCTAAAATTATGACGGTACATCACCAGGCAACGCTGTGTTACCGCAAGTGTCGGGTTTGAAAGCATATTCCCTTGGGGCTCACCATGAAGTAAATATAAATTTATTAGCAAGAGAGCAGCAAAAGTGCTGTGAGGAAGAGAAGGGTCCTGGGCTCTTGGGCTAGGAATCAAGACATGTTGGGTGGTGGGGGGTGGGGAGGTGGGGGAGGGCAGCAGGGTTCTTGCTTTGCTGTTAACAAATTGAGTGCTTGGCCATGTCACTTGACTTCTTGTGATTTGAATTGTCCAGTTTCCGAAATGAAGGAGTTGGACCTGGTCCACGGGTCCCAAAAGGTGTCTCTTAAAACAGAAATCATCTTGAGAAAAATGGAATTTGGTGGCTAAATGAGCTTGGGATATATAGCACAATTCTGCCCTTCTTCACTCGCTTTCCCATGGAGATTCCAAATCACCTTAGCATATTAAAGGTTTGAGAGATCCTAGAGTAAGAAGCCTGTTTAACTTCATTTCACCCAGTGTTTCCCAAGTGTATTTGCCTAGAGACCCAATTGTATGTGATAGCCATTAATATAGAAATGTTGGATTAGATGCCCATTGAAAAGCCAAGAAACATTTATTGAGCGGCTACTTTGTGCTAAGAAGTTACCTCTGGAACTGTATTACGTGAGTCTGTGAGTCTTATGGTTTAATCAAATAAACAGCATAGTTGGAGATTTTCCTGTAGATATCATCTTCTAATTAATCTGTCCACAGTTTCCAGGAGTGACTTCCTTCCTTCCAGAGGGCACTGTTTAGTATCATTAGTGGTTTTCCACATCTGTGCCAGACTTTTTCACCACTGTGTATTGGAGTTCAAATCAGATTTAATTCTTTTTAATTAACCTGGCAAACAGCAGAGGATAAACAGTGTTTACCTCCCGCCAGTCTTAACTCCCATCTGATCCTAGCTTGGCAGATTGGACCAGACTTCAAATGCACAGGGCTCTTTTGAATGTTCATGCACTCTTCAATTACTCACTTCTTCTTTCTTTGGGTTCTAGGTGCTTTAACAATTTGGGCAAAATTCAGTTAGTGTTGGGAAGAAGGAACTTTCAGTACATGTTTCTTTTGTGCAGCTGATTAAAAAAATCCCCATCCGATCAGCTAAAAAAATAGAATCATTTTGTCTTTTGCCACTTTCACACAAAGGGGAAAGGACATCATGTAATACATCTTTAAAATGTTCTCTCAGGTGTCTTATTCTGCAGAAACCTTAGGAAGTGAATTTTGACAGAGAGCCTGGTTTATTTTATTTTAAAGTTATTTTACTTTAGGTTTTCAAAAGAAGACAGGGTACGTGAGAGTGATGGAGGGAGAGAGAATGCACAGGGGTTCTCGGTGAAAAGTCCCATTGCCTGTTCTAAGTTTGCCTTACATAACATTAGGGAAAAAAGAATAGGCAGGAAGTTGGAATCTGCAAGTTAGGCATTCTAAAATCTGGACTCCGTATTCTTTTTTATTCTCTTAAATGGACTCTATGCTGCTGATTGTAATGCCTAAGTGATAGCTGCTGATAAATATTATCTTTGTGGAGGCATAGGGCATCATCATATGTCAAGTCTGCAGACTAATTTTTTATGCAAGCCCAGCAGATTTTTGTGGCTATGGGCCAGGAATTTTAATGAAAGAAAACATCAAAGATGCAGAAGAAATGAGAATATTAGTCAAGGAAGATACACAGCGATGCTCTCTGATAACCCCTGGTATTGACATTAGAACTCTGTGGGAGCAACTTAAATAAACATCTGGACACTGAGTTTAGACATTTTCAGTGACAAACCCCAGACAGATCTTTTCGACTTGCAATAATAAATATTTCAGAGGCTATATGAATCAACTGAAAATCCTGTTTTCAATTATTCTAGTTTTATAAATAGAGCATAGTTAATTATTCAAGTATAGAATTTCTTTTGAAGATTAGGTGAATTTTATATTTCCTTTGTCCATATTATACTTCAGTTTTATTATTCATATCAAATTTATGTCTGTGTGTTCAAAAATAATATAGTTAGCTTGCCAGATACTATTAAATCAGAATCCAGCTGAGCTTGATTTTTTTTTATTATTTTATTTTCGGGAAAGACCCTTTTACAGCCCTCAGCCCTGCAGTTCCGTGAACTTGTTCAGCATGGCAGCCCCAGCTAAGGACACCCCCCATAGTAGTGAAAGGGGAAAGATGGACTCCCTAGCTCTTTTTACCAAACTCTGATGGTTTGGAGTAATTTGACCACCACTTAGCCAAGGAAGGCACCAGAAAGACAGCATGCTGGTAACGCTTCAAGAGAGCTGAGCTTTATGAAAAGCTTGGCTGAAATAAAAATAGCTATGTTGTCAGTGACCAAAGCTGCTCCGATGGTCCTGTTGATTGCTGTTGTAAATTTCACAATATGAATACAGGCTTTCCCTGAAAAACTGAAACTTAAAAATGGAACTGTGATGAATTGCATATATTACCTCCAGAGAGCCTAAATGTTCATGCATTCAAAGTTAGCATCTGGAGCGGATAGTCCTCAATATTTATGCCCCACTCTGGCATGGACAGTGTGACATGAGAGGGACATGTTGATTAGAGCTTGGCTTGATGACTGTTGGCACCTTGTTAGCTGATGCTTACCAGAATGCCCTTTGTGAAGTATTTATGTACACACTTGCTCCTCCCTGCAACCCCCGAATAGACTAAAACTATCTTATTGTTGGGTCTGACGCAGATGTCCTTTAAAATGCTTTGAATATACAGGTCCTAGTTCTGCTTCTGATAATTTCAGTGGAAAGAGGCTTTGGGCAAGTCACAGTGTCTCCATTGGTCCAGTTTTAAATCTAGAACGTGATAATGGTAGTCACCATTCTTTGGGCTCCTGCTAAATGCCAAACACTGTATTAGAACCTACAATAAGGAAATAATATGTATATAATATAAAAAGTCAACTAAAACTAGAAGGTTTATAACAAAAAACAGCAATCCTCTTCCCAGCCCAACCCCATCCCAAAGCAACCACTTGAGTTGTTTCTGTTATTTATCTCCAGATTTCTAAATAATATGCTTACAGTGCTATTGTTTCATTCTTAAAATAGACATTACCTATTGGCCAAGGGTGTGGTTCAGCCCCTATCTTCCATCCACCCCTTCACATTTCCGCTCCCCTCATCCTCTGGATTTTTAATTAAATATTCAGTGCTTACATTATAGTGACTATAAACAATATTTTCTATTAACAATATTTTTTATGTTATCCTCAGATCACATTTCCTTTTTTATATGACTTGAGTTTGCTTTGGAATCGATAATCACTTTATTTGTTTGCTTAATTTTCTATGTGCCTACAAAATCAAGTCTCAGATTTTTCAACAAAAGCATAAAGCTCCTCCTCATGTTGTCAAATGAGTCAAAGGAACTGTCTTTCAGTTCTCTCTTACTTGGAGCCATCCCTGCTGCAGTCTTCTGTCCCGCTCCACTCTGGACGCGTGGGTCTCTTTATTGGTCTACCACACGCTGTCATTCTGAGACTTCCCCTCACTCTCACTCTGGGAATTCTCACTGGGAATGCCTCACTGCTGTATATGAGCTGTTTTCAGGATCCCATGTCTTTGTCTTTTTTGATTTTCTCTTAAGTTCTGATGGAACACATCTTCCAGCAAATATAGCAATAGCAAAAAGGCAACATAGGAGATGAATTTTTTGATACCTTCTATGTCTGATGGTTTTATTCTACCCTTACTCTTGATTCATAGTTTGGGTGGGTATAGAATTCTAGGTAGGAAATAATTTTCTCCTTAGGATTCGGAAGGCATGAATGCCTCTACTGTCTTTTAGCTTCTAGCTACTGAGAAAGTGGATGGCATTCTGACTCTAAATCTTTGGTATGTAACCTCCCCTCCCCTTCTCCCTCTCCCCCTCTTTCTTCCAACATTTAAGGCCTTTTTAAGTCTCTAGAGTATTAAAGTTTCATGATGATGTACTTTGGTGTCGGCCCCTCACCCCCGTTTCCTATGGAAATGTGAGCTGGGTTGGTACTTGCTGGGCTTGTCCAAGTTAGAAAAGCATCTCTTGATTTCTGGGAAATGTTTTTTGTATCCGTTAGTTGATAATTTACTTCTTTTCGGTTTCTATCTTCTCATGCCGAAACTTCTATTAGCTGTATGTTGGATCTCCTGGGTAATTACTGTAATATTTTAATTCATATTCATATAGTTTCTTTTTTGTTTTATCCTCTCCTTGAATTCTCTGTTTCTTTCAAGTGCTTTTTTTCTTTCCTTCCTATTTTCTTTTGGTCTCCATCATGTTAGAGGATCTCTTCTGATCTCTTCTGTTCTTGCTGTCTAGTGAGTTACTAAAAAGTTGAGGGGAGGTTCTGTGAGTGGGCCTAGAGTGAGGGGTCACCTAGCCTTTCTTTGGGAGATCCCCAAATGTCAGCATCTGTCCATCTTTCAGGTTCTCCAGAAAGTCTCCTGCCACTGGGGTATGTCCCTGGCTGCCTGCATTCAGGAGGTGGTGCTGGGACTCTCCTATTCAGTCTGCAGGCTTCCACTCCACCCCTCTATTTTTAATAAATTGCCTCATCCTCTCCTTCACTGTGCATCCTTGAGTATCCTTGACTGTCTACTGAGTGTCCTTGAACTTACCCGTCTCAGGGAGGCCACCACCAGATGTGGGGTTGGGAGGAAGGGTTCTGGGGGTCTGTCCACACCCTGTGCTCATCATCAGTGAGTCTTCTGGTCTCTGCCCCTCCCCTCAGGCTGCCTCCCAAGTCGCTGGGACTACAGGTGCACGTCACCTCTCTGGCCCTAAGTGGAAGTCTTAAGCAGTCCATGTACCAACCTTATCATGTAGGGACAAGTATTATCCCCATTTTATAGATGGCAAAATAGGCATATTTTAGGTCACATAGCTAGGAATTGGCAGAGTTGCATCTTAAACCGAGATCCGTCTGAACTTTTGCCTTGGAGGACTGGACTTAGGGGTCTTTAAAGTGGTGGTTTTCAACTCTGTTTGACATAAGAACCACCTAGGGAGCTTTAAAAAAATGCTAATGCCCAGGGCCACACTGAGAACAATTAAATCCGACTCTCTAGGGATGAACTCCATGCACTTAACTGTTCCCCTGGGAGCGTCTAATGTGCATCCTGGGTTGAGAGCCACTGCTCTGAATTCTCTCCCAGCTCTAGAATCCTTTCTGCCACTTCCCTTTCCGTGCAGAGGGTCACTGTGCAGTGTGACAGTCTGCAGTCTGCGTCTCTCTGTGTGTTCCTCAGGCCCCTTCCTCAATAGCGCTCAGTCCCTCCTGCCCCGTTCGCTTTTTCACCAGCTCTATTTAGATAGACTTGTCAGATTTAGCGAATGAAAACACAGGACATCCCGTTAAATTAGAATTTCAGATAAACAATAAATACTTTCTGAAGCATAAGGTCCCATGTAATATTTGTGACATGCTGTGCTACTAAAAAATTATTTGTCTATTCTTTGAAATTCAAATTTAACTGAGTGTCCTGTATTTCCTCTGGCCACCCTATATTCATAACCTTTGTTTGCAGAACCTTCAGGCCTTCCCGAAGCAGCCTGCCTTCAGGCCATCTGTGCTCCCTGGGCGCCCCTGGGCATTGCCACCCTTCCCCGCTGGGCAGGAATAATGCCCTCACCTGGCTACTTTTTCCTCTTATAAATGGCACATTCATATTTCTCAATGCCAGCTTAAATACCACCTCTTCCAATATACCCTCCCAATTTTTCTGTGTCCCCAGGGTACTTTGTCAGGGAGTAATGAGCAGGTGGGAGTTACTGAGTTCATGCCCCGTGCTGTAAGGTGGTACACGCCTGCCTCCTCTACGGGACAGGAAGCATCTCCAGGGCAGAGACCTGGTCTTGTTCACCTTCCGGTCAGCACATGTGTCTCCAGGGAGTGGCAGTGGGGTGTGGGGACACTTAGAAACTGGCTGTGGGAAGCTGTGTCCTCACTGTACCCTCCTCTCTTAGGCTTCCCACTTCCCTTGCTTTGGTAGATCT
>VBSM01002959.1:1089792-1151388 GCA_008086735.1 Cheirogaleus medius
AATTCTTCCCTTTGCAATTCTATTCAGAAGTCCCAGAACCAAAATGGTGATATCTACTAACCTCAAAGTAGATTCTTGACAGGGTTACCAAGGGCATGCATGCTTGCATTTTAAAGACAACCTTTTATTCTCTGTAATGAAAACATCATCCCTGAGATGGTTCAGGATTATAGCAACCTTTTAAGAATTTTCTGCAAATATATCCCGCATTTACACTCTAGGAAAGAGTGAAATAATAGAATACGTCCAATATTTTGCTTCTTCCTGTGAAGTAAATCGAAACCGTGGGAATGTTTCCCCCCTAATTTAATTTACTGCTATCTTCTCTCATATACACACATATATATTATTATATTCAATTAACCCTCTGATTGCTACCACAGACATCTGCAATGAGGTCAAAGAATAAGGCAGAGGTTTCTCGTCAGAATAAAAGGGGTGATTTGAATTCGTGGCCTAGCAATATTTTAATGTGGATGTGGATGCAGGATTTGCTTATGACGTTCGGTATCTAAGCCGACTCTCCTTCCTGCTGTCTTCTCCGTCCTTGCCTGCCCACCTCGAGGTATGACATGAGCAAGGTCAGCACTGCTAAGACATGGGAATGTCTCTATTGACTTACATACCCTTTCGTCCCTAGTAATATATAATTTTGCTGCAAAACTTGACTTCAGACTAGTTGGTTCTTGGATTTTATATTTACTTTGCTTCTGTTCCTCGCGACTTTCTCCTGAAGTTTCAATCTTGAGTGGTTCCTGCCATTCCTATCACAGCCTATGTTTTGGCTGGAGGGAAATTGAGGTGTCCAAGGTTTGGTTTCGAACTCCTGACCTTGAGCAATCCTCCCGCCTCAGCCTCCCAGAGTGCTAGGATTACAGGCGTGAGCCACCGCACCCTAAGGTTTGGGACTGTACAGCGGACCCCTTTAAGTAGTGAGTTCCCATGGCTGCTCACCTGGGTCATCTGGGAAGCAAACAGCCAGGGTGACCAACCATCCCAGGTTGCCCAGGACTGTCTCAGTTTTAGTACTGAAAGTCCATGTCCCAGGGAACCCTTTTGTTCTGAGTGAACCAAGATGCGTTGTCACTTTACTTCACTGATCCTAGGTTCCATTCCCCAGAGATTCTGGTTTAGAGGAGCATTGAGAGACTTTTAAAAACTTCCAAGGTGATTTTAATGAACAGCCAAAGTTTAGATCCACTGACCTTGAGGCCAAATGACCAAGGTCAGAAATGCTATCTGTGGAAGGGGCCCTGCATTGGGGAATTGGTGTTGTAGGTTTTCTGTAACTGTTAGAGCTGGGGGTGTGGCATGGTTTCTAACACACTAAGGGAGTTACTTGCCCCCTCTAACACTCGAGGGCCGGGGGTACTAATCTTGTATATGAAACTTAAGAGGGTGCAGAAAACCTCAGTAATCAAAATAGATGTTCCAATACAAGATTAAAAAAAATCAACATCAATGCAAAAAATCCATGCTGAACCAAAGCTCAAACCTCTAAATAAAGATAAGACGGGTAACGGTGCTATTCAGAGCCATATATGAGGCAAAAGAAATATCGGTAATACTGACCCTGTCTTTATTTAAAAGTTTGATCTTTGGTTTGTCATGGATTTTCTGCACTAATGTTGCATTAAAGTTTGTATCTTGATTACTGAGCTTTTCAGTGCTCTCTTACATTTTACACCTAGGAGGGTGGCTCCTTTCTCCACCTGACCCGGGCCCTGGCCAGAACGCACCTCCAGAGTCCTCTGCAGCAGAGAGGGGCCCCTTGGGCTTCTCGGATGCCCTGTGGGTTCACAGATGGGCAGTGTGGCCTCACCCACTGTCTTTGGGAGGAAGCAGGCTTCCTCGGGAAAGGAGTCCAGTGCCCGACAGGACAGAGTGAGCAGGATTCCCAGGTGACTTGTAGGTTTCAGCTGAATTAAACCCTTACAGCCTTTTTGGTAAGAAACCAAAAGCAAAAACAAAGTGTGCTTTTCCATTTCCAGTATTAAAATTAAGCAAAACCAGAACGTTTTTGTTTTTGTTTTTGCTAAATGGACTAAACATAAGACAGTGCAGCCACCTGTCTTAGGCACAAGGGAAGGGGATAGGGGGCGGATCCCCCCCAGTGCTGCACAGTTACTGTCTGTCGTGGCCACAGCGCTGTTCCCTGGGCCCAGGCCCAGCACTGCCAGCGGCAGGGAATAAAGCTTAGCGGGGCACGTGCCTGCCGGGGCCTCACTGGGCAGGGGATCCCGCAGTGAGGGCTGCCTCCTCCTCGTGTGGACCCGGACATCAGAGAGCATACTTCATGTAGATTTCTTATTGGAAAGGCCAGAGTAGACCACAGTGTTATTTGGCAATTTCTGGTAGTTCTAGGGATAAGGGGGCTGGGCAATTTTTTTCTTTTTTTTTGTGCTATGGTAAAATATACATAAACTTTGCCATTTTAACATGTGCAATCCAGTGGCACTAAGTACGTTCACAATGTTGTGCAACAATTACCACTATGCACTTCCGGAACTTTTCCATAATCTCACACAAAACTCTGTACCCATTAAACAACATGGGCAATGCAATTTTAAAAAGCTGTGCAGCTGATTCTAAATGCAAGAGAGTTTGAGAACTACTCATCCAGACTACTTGCTCCCTCCATCTAGAATGTTCAGACAAAGCTTGTGAGCCCTTCTAGAGTGAAGCCTGGGCTTTGTACCCCAAGTGAGTGACCTTCATTCAAATCTGGACTCTGTGACCTTGGCGAGTCAATCCCCCTCGGAAGGTCTGTTCTGTATACATGAACGCACAGTAATATGTACCTCGTAGTGTTGTAGTGACAATTATCTGAGAGCCTGAGCACAGCATCTGGGCCATGGCCTGGCCTGGAAATATCAATGAAGGATCACGATTATTATGCTACTATAATTGGAGAGGCAGTTTAGTTTTGTGAAAAGAACACAGATTTTGGAGTCAGAAAAAAACCCAAAAAACCCTGGCTTTATACCACTTATGAATTACGTCTCCTGAATAGGCTATTTTATCACTCTCACCCTCTGTTTTCTTAACTGTAAAATGGTGATAATACTACCTACCTCACCTTGTAGGATTACTGCGAGAATTAAATGGGACAACATGTACGGTGCCTGGCACATAGTAGGCACTCAATAAATGGTAATTATACACATATGTGAGATGTACCTTTATTATAAAAGGGCCACTTTAAGCTTCTCCGGATCATTTGTCATCCAAGGATGAAGGAATCATAGGCTTTTAATACTGATATAGTTTTTAAAATAAGAGAAAAAAATTAGTAAAATATGGAAATGTCCTCTTTTATTGAAGTGCAATAGGGGTAACAATTGGCATAGTTACCAGAGTTCAGATATCTAGGCTCTTTTTAGCTGTGTGTTCCTAGGAAAATTAAACTCTCAGAGACTCAGTTTCTTCACCTGAAAAATGACATATGTGCATTTATACACGTGTGGGTTTGAATAGAGGAAGTTTTTTCACATCTCATGTTTTTCAGGGACCTATCAAAGCTTTGTTTCTTCCACTCTCATTTTGCCAAGCTGCCAGGGGCTGGGACAGGCCACCTTCTCATCTCTCCCTCCTCTCCCCAGTTCGGGGCTTCTTCCATTGCCCGAAGAACCTGACATGTGCACAACACTGTTAGCAATTGTCTTCTTGTTCCCACAGGTATCCATGAAATGAACAATTCTTTTCAGCACCCTCTTCCTTTACTCTGAATTCTCAACCAAGTAAAGATCTTTCCTAAACCAGGATCAATTTTGTTTGGGCTCTGGTGATTCTGGTAATATATACGTAGTCTGAACCTCCAGGAGGAAATGTCAGCATGTTACTAATACTACTCAGAATATATACTGTCACATGTATTTTCCAATTCGTAATAGCATGTGTCAGTTTATTAAATCGCTGTGTGGCACATGGGATTGTGTTTGTACTCCTCGTGCATGTTTTTACAGTATTGTAGTCAGGATGAATTATGCTTGAGGGCTTGTAGACGTTTTTTTTTGTTCCTGATGGCCCAGCTTTGATTTCTCATCAAAATGACTTTGGTTACATGATTAAACCAAATGCTATCTTCTTTTTTTCATGGATATTTTGGAATGTATAATGCTGATGAATACTAATGATTTAAGGTTTAAGTGCCAGGCTAAAATTTCTATTTTGTAGCTAGACATTCTATGTGTAAGACATCTGTGAAAGGTAAGAAATGGAGTCACATTACCAAAAATAGTTCAGAATTGCTGAATATAGTGTGAGTGTGAGGGGGAGGGCAGTGGGAAATAAATTCGAGGAGTCTACAGGGATGAGGTCAGGAAGGGCCTGAAATCCTAGGCCAGACATTGGTGCTTCCTTCTGTGGATTAAGGGTCACAAACTCAGATGCCGTCTGTGACCAGGCAGCAATGAATGACGCAGCAGTAAATGGAGAGGTCAAGTAAAAGAAATGACATCTTTGTACTTTTTCTCATCTGATACAATTTGCTTATAAAATGTAGGGGGAAAAAATCTCATGTCTACAAAGAACTGCATTCTTGTCTTTCCATAAACGTGGCCTTTGAACATTATTTGTTCCACTCTTGGTAGAAGCGAGGAGAAATTTCTCTACTGTAAGACCAGTAGCAGTGTGCCTGGGCTCATATATGATGGTCCCCTCTCACCGCCGTGTCAGGGAGACAGGGTGAAGGGGTGGCTGAGCGTAACCTGCAGGCTCTGCCCCGGCCCCAGTGGAGGTGGTGGTTCTGTGGGAACATAAGCCCCATGTGGATAGATCTGAATTTTTGAGATGTTAGAAATTTACCTTCTGTGAAATATTTTATTTATTTATTTACTTACTTACTTACTTATTTATTTTTTGAGACAGAGTCTCACTCTGTTGCCCAGGCTAGAGTGCCATAGCATCAGCCTAGCTCACAGCAACCTCAAACTCCTGGGCTCAAGTGATCCTCCTGCCTCAGCCTCCCGAGTAGCTGGGACTACAGGCATGCACCACCATGCCCGGCTAAGTTTTTCTATATATTTTTAGTTGGCCAATTAATTTCTTTCTATTTTTAGTAGAGACGGAGTCTCGATCTTGCTCAGGCTGGTTTCGAACTCCTGAGCTTGAGCGATCTGCCTGCCTCGGCCTCCCAGAGAGCTAGGATTACAGGCGTGAGCCACCGTACCCGGCCCGAAATATTTCATTTTAAATGTTGGCCCAACAACAGATGACAAAAAGTGCACAGAAAATACATGTGCACAAGCCACATCTGTAAACTGGATTTTATCCGGGGATTGCCAGTTTTAGACCACTGCCAACAACCAATGAGCTTTAAGGAAACGAGTGATGTGATCAGTTTACATTTTAGGAAGATTTATATCCAATAGCCTATTAATACAAAGGATGCTAATTGGTTAAAGTAGTTCCATTGGCACCTTTATTTTTAAAATGTACTTAACAGATATGTTAACTCTGTCCCAGGCACTGTTTTCAATGCCTTGTTAGTAGGTTTACTACTAACACACATATGATCAGCACCATTACCCCCATTTTATAGATAAGAACTCAGGCCTCATGTCCCACAGCTAGTAAGGGACAAAGCTGTCCCTTACTCAGGCAGTCTGGTTCCAGAATGTGGCATTTAAGCACTATGCCATGTTGCCTATTAACAACAACTAAAACTTGTTCATAACGCATCCAGAAGATTGTATATGTGTGTTGGGGGGAAGTGTCACTTTGACATATTGATATATTGAGATATTCTGGTTGTGGTTGAGGAAAGCATGGTGAAAAAGCAGTCTTTATTGGTTAAACAACATTGCTAAAGAATAAGAATATTGGTTCTTCTAAAACAGTAAGAATTAATGTGTCTGTCCATAGAGTAGAAAACTAAATCTGAATAGTATGTTAACCTTCATTGTCCACCTGCAGTTGTGTATAAAACTCCTTCTCTTCTATTCTCTTTAAAAGATGCCTAGTAACCTGAATTTTGACCTTGGCTCTAGCATTAATTACCTGTGTATTAGTGTCCTATTGTTGCCATAACAAATTACCATGATCTTAGTGGTTTGAAACAACTCAAATTTAGTATCTTTCAGTTCTAAAGGTCACAAGTCCAAAAAGGGTCTTATGAGGCTAACACCAAAGTGTTGGCTAAAATCAAGGGCTACATTCCTTCTGGAGGCGCTCAGGGAGAATCTGTTTCTTGCCTTTTTCAGTGTTTAGAGGTTGCCACATTCCTCATTTTGAGGCTCCTTTCTTTGGTTTCAAAGCCAGCAGGATGGCACTTACCAATCTCTCTGCTGCTCTGACCCTCGCGGCTCCTTCATGTAAGGGCACTTGTGATTACACTGGGCCCATGGGAATAATCCACGGGTAACCTCCCATTCGAGTCTGCTAGGGCTGCGTAATAAAATACCACAGACTGGATGGCTTAAAAAACAAATTTGTTTTCTCCACTTCTAGAAGCTTCTACTTCTGGAAGGCTGGAAGTTGAAGATCAAAGCACTGGCAGGACTGATAGTAGAGAGGAGGCCCCTCTCCTAGGCTTGCAGATGGCTGCCTTCTCACCGTGTTCTTATGTGGCCTTTTCTCCGTTTGCATATCCTTGGTGTCTCTCTTCTCGTAAGGACCCCAGTCATTGGATTAGGGCCCCACCTTTATGACCTCATTTAATCTTAATTATCTCTTTAAAGATAATTCTATCTCCAAACACAGTCATCTTGGGAGTTTGGGCTCAACATATTGTATTTTGTGGGGGACCTAACATCTTCCCATCTCAAGATCCTTAGTTTAATCATTTTTGCAAAGTTCTTTTTGCCATGTAAGATAACATATTCACAGGGACTGCGGATTAGGACACAGACATTTTTGAGGGGCCATTACTTTGTCTATCTTTTGAGCTTTAAATCCCTAGTCTGAAGAGTGGGTTATCCTCTAAAATACCATACTCGAAAAGTGCTGCAGCTGCCAGGCATGGTGGCTCACACCTGCAATCCCAGCACTTTGGGAGTCTGAGGTGGGAAAATTGCTTGAGGCCAGGAGCTTGAGACCAGGATGGGCAACATAGTGAGACCCCATCTCTAAAAAATAATTTAAAAAACCACATCAGCCTGGTATGGTGACACATACCTGCAGTCCCAGCTACTCAGAGGCTGAGCCAGGAGGATCACCGAGCTCAGGAGGAGTTCCAGGCTGTAGTGAACTATGATTGTGCCACTGTACTTCAGCCTGGGTGACAGAGTGAGACCCTGTCTCTAGAAAAAAAAAAAAAACTACAACTCTAAAATCAAGTTGAGAAACTATACCTAGATGAAGAACCCCCAAGTCTTTTCTGTGGAAAATTCCATTTATTTGACAAAAAATGAGTAATGTAGTCCGTGAGAACCCTGAACCAAGGGAGAATGAGGATCTTAAAGTTTCTCCTCAGACCTGGTACACTCTGTGGGGGCCCCTGATGGCTGTCTTAGTGCCTGTGTGGTGGGGTGGTGGGGAGGGGGAGGAGGGATCCAAACTTCTCCTTTGTTGCTGTAGGGAAGAGTGTCCTAAATCCCCATTGGCTACTCGGGTCTCTTCCCCTGCCCAGCACTGAGAACAGACTTCCTCTGGCTGCTGATGCCCCCGAGGCACATGGAATGTTCACCTCTCTTGGGCCACAGAGCAAGTAAGGAAGAAGGCGAACATGGACTCCAACAGACTCAAGGAGACGTGACAACTACATGCAAAATCTGACCTGGGATGGGATCCTGAGCCAGAAAAAGACAATTAGTAGGACAATTGATGAAATTTGAATGAGGTCCGTAGTTTAGATAATAAGTATTACAACCATGTTAATTTTCTGATTTTGATCATTAGACTGTGGGCATGTGAGATGCGAACATTTGGGAAATCTAGATGAAGGGTATATGAGAATTCTTCTATTTTTGCAAACTTTTTAGAAGCCTGAAATTATTTCAAATTGAAAAGTTAAAATTAAAAATTAAAATAGCAGACTCTTATGAGGGCGATCGCGATTGCATGCTCCTTCCAGCACAGGGAGAGGCCCCTGGGAGGGTCCACGGCAGCTGGGCCACAGACCCTGCTTGGAGAACCCCGTGTGCTGTGCTGTTGCCCTGATTTTCCCAAAGGACTTTGGCTTACATCAAAATGACCCGTGGAATTTGTTTTGTTCTGATTTCATTTACAAGTTGAGGACCCACCCTTGGATCTTGGGGTAGGGGCAGGAGAGGACAGGCACAGGGAGGACTTTGGAGCTGGACTTGAAAGCTCAGGTGGTCTGGGTCAAAATCAAAGTGTATCTGGCTCGGCTGGCTAATGGAGAAAACATTCCACTAATAACCGAGTCACCACAGGCAGATCACGAATTGACAAAGAATTCAAATACAAGGAAATACACTTACCACGAAACGAGACTAGTCACAATCTCAGCTTGCTTTGGTGATTCAGAAGGCCTTCAAGATTTTGCAGGGTCAACATAACAGGCATCAGTGGGTTTTGAAGGTACACAGAAGTCTTGGCTTTCATTCCTCTCTAGAAAGAACAGAATGTCTCCATTCCTTCTGATGATCTTGGTATTCTCCTTTCTGTGGAACTAACTCAGGAAGCAAAGATTCCGCTTGAGGACTTTTGGTATACTTCTGTTAAAGACCATCATGATCATAAAAGGGATGCTAATGACTAAAAACAGTAGTAGCCATCAAACCTGGTATTTATTGCTTTTTATAATTTGGAAGACTTTTTTTTTTTTGATAAGTTATTAGGAGCATAGACAGAAGATGAAAAGGGTATTATTCCTCTAAGCAGAGTAGAGAACAACTAAACAGACCTCTTCTATGCTGGGAAAAGACTGTGGCTAACTTTGCCAGGGAGCAAGAGAAGATGAGCCGGGTCAGGTACCAGCCCTTTGACACACAGGGATGAGGTCCCCCGGGAAACACACCCATTAGGTGTCCTGGAGTCTAGTTCCAGCAGATCTGTGTCTCCTTTTGGAAAGGAGTGAGGAGAATATAGGGAGAAAGACAGGGAGAGTTCCTTCTTTTTCACAATCTTGAGACTCACAGTATGTACTTTTGCTTTAACTCCCTGCTGAATGGCTTATTTTTTATTTGCATTATTTTGTGATATGGTTGCCCCTGACAATTTTTTAAGTTGGGCCACAGCTCATGAGTTTGCTTGGCCCATGGGTCAGCTGCCCCAGTGCTGGATGGGATGAGCATCTTTGGTCTTGTTGGCTATGGTCAGGGGTAAAGGGTCACATGCAAGTGCTAGAACATGTAGAGTTCACCACTTTCTCTCCCAGTGGTTCCCTTCCCAGGAAAAGTGCTCCTGGCTTTTTTGCTTTGAAGCCATTGCTTAGGAGGATCCCTTCTGGGTCATGGTTTCCTCCTCGTTGTTCATTACGGTCCTTTCAAACTGAATTAAATCATCTTGCCTTTGGATTTTTGTTTGTTCAAGGAATTTAAATGTATTTCACCAAACAATTTCTCTGGCATTTATGGGATACTTTTCCCTCTAGAGCAACACGGGGGGCACCCTCGGAGCACATGCATAATACAACCCCTCTCCTGGGCACCACCGGTCTGAGGACCGAGCAAGTCACATTAATGTCAGGAATGGAGTCCCTGTTCTCATTCCCCCGTACTCTCATAACAGTCGTCCAGCCCCCTACAAAGCCTCTCCAGACATTTCTGCGACTTTCCAAAGAGAAGCCTCCCAGGTGGCCACAAACCAGCCTGCCATCTGTGGTGCCCACCCCTGTCTCCTACTCAGGCTCTGCTGGTGGCAGCACCAGCCTCTGTGCCCAGAGCCGATACTATTCTCACCGTGCCCCTCTCAGGGGGTTGGGTGCCTACGTGGAGGGAGAAGAGACCCCCCCCCCCTTTGCCCTTGGCTCTGTGCTACATTTGTCACCTGGACCCCAAAGTGGCCCTGTTTTGCTAAGTCCCACCCAGTTCTTCTGGACAACACCCTCTGCTTTCTTCTGCGGTAACTTCTTTCTCCTTGCCGGTCCCAAGAGTCTTGGTAGGGAAAGGGCCCCTTTCCTGTTCTCATCTCTCTTTTCTCTTAGTATAGAACTGCAGACGACAACACAGTTCTCCTTTCTCAGCCCCAGATCAGAGATCTCTGCTCATGTCAATTCACATCCGGTCACGCCCAGGCGCCCTCCGGCTCCCAGGATCACAAACAGCAAACTTTGGAATCCCTGTCTGCATGACCTAGAAAACGGAGCTGTGTAGCTCGGTCATCCTGAAATGCAAGAAATTCTTGAGTTGAAGTTAGAGAAGCAATGAGGATTTTTATTGACCTGGAAACCAAAAATCCAATAAAATGAAGGTTTTCTTCATTTTTGGAACTCACTAAAAGTCCTTTCAGTTAATTACATTCTTTGTATGCTATTTTAGGTTTTTTTATTGTGCTAAAATACACATAAAATTGACCATTTTAACCAATTTTAAGTGCACAGTTCAGTGGCATTAAGTACATTTACGTTGTTGTGCAACCATAACCACCATCCATCTCCAGGGAATTTTTTAATCTTTCCAAACTGAAACATTGTACTCATTAAATAGTAACTCCCCACTCCCTTTAGTTCCTGGAAACCACCATTCTACTTTCTGTCTATGAATTTGACTACTTTCGGCACCTCATATAAATGAATCATATGGTATTTGTCCTTTCGTCACTGGCTTATTATTCCACTTAGAATGATGTTCTCAAGGTCCATCCATGTTGGAGCACATGTCAGAATTTCTTTCCTTTTTAAGGTTGAGTAATATTCCATTGTTTGTATTATATATATCACAGTTCATCCATTCATCTGTCAGTGGACATTTGAGTTGCTTCTACCTTTTAGCTGTTGTGAATCCTATCTTTAATTTTCTAGTACCTTATTAACAAAAAAGAAACAGGTCAAATTACTTTTAAAAATATGTGATTAATCCCATATATCCAAAACTTAATCATTTCTACATATAATCAATGTAAAGCATTTATTAAGATATTTTAAGTTCTGTTTTTCATGCTAAGTCTTTGCTACCTAGTGTAGATCTTGCATTTATAGTGCATCTCGATTTGGTCCACACTTCAAGTGTTCAATAGCCACATGTGGCCATTGGCTACCCTATTAGATAGTGCAGATTGAACTCATCATAGGGGTAGGGTTTGGGGATGCTAACAATATCCTGTTTCCATGTCCTTGGATTGTCTCTGTCTGAGAGAGCCAATATCTCAAATGAATCTTTGGTAAGCTATAGATTCCTGTTAGCTCTTAGTTAATTTCTCAGACAGGTGCCTGCACTTTTGAATTTCTGTGTCTCCAAATGTTTTAGCTCCATGTTCAAGCAGTCAAAGCTGACACTTTGAAAATAAAGGAGATTGATTTGCATTCTTCCCAGGGAGAGGGACACATGCTTGCCCTTTATATACTCTAAGTATGTTATATACTCAACACATTCAAGGCACCAAATATATTTTATTTATATATGGTCCAATATACTGATCATATCTCATATGGACATGCATATGCATCTGAAAATAATATAGCACACAACCTTTTGTTTATTCATGAATGCAAAGATGATTTGTTGAGCACCTTTTATGTGCTAGGCACATAGGAGGCATGGGGGGATCCATCTACAATGAGCAGGAAGTAGTTCCTGTCCTCACGAGTCCTTCCCTGGCAGGGACCTTGACATTGGCTGCCATGGAAAGGGGATGCCCCACCCTTCCCAGGCTCGGTAAACCTCTGCAGTTCCTTTCTCCCCTCTAACCTGAGAGAGAATTCCATTGTCTTGATTGATCACCCTGGTGGAAAAAGAAACCTTTTCTTTGTGAACTTCATGGGTTATTGTGTCATGCAAGTTATGTGGGAAATTGGGGGCTTTTTATTAGAGTGTAAATTGTCACAAAATTACTAAAAACTGATGATCACTAAATGACTGCTGGGGTAGCCAGGGTAGATTTTCTCCACTTCCCCAACTCCCAAATAGGGGTATGTGTTTTATTTCACAGGCGTCTTCCTTTTGCAGCTAATGAGGGCCCGAGCGGCATATTCTATGTCATGATATGAGTGGTTCCTACAGAGACGTTTCATAATCTATGATGTGAAGGCGCCAGTTGAGTCTGAGCCTGATTTTTTTCCCTTTGTGTGTTCAAAAAACATGTGCACGATGCCTGAAAATGCCCTTAGTCCCTTCTTGCACCCCCTCCCATTCATATTCACAAGAAAATCAGATTGTTGGGAGCTTGAACACGAGGGCCCTTCCTGAGAATTAATCCCTTGGTGCATCCTTTGAATTAAGGTCTTGGAGCTATGTCTACATTTCCTTAGGGGAAATTCCTTAAAATCAGTGGATTCTTACTAGATACCTCATTTGATATAAAGGCTTCCATTCAACTGATTTCTAGAATCGTAGATTAAAACCGGGTGGATTTGGATGGGGGTCACTGTTGTTCTTCCCTCAGGGCAAGTTTCTGGGGACTCCAAGTCGAGTTTCGTAGGGACTTCTGCTTCTCTGTCAGTCCCTGTCACATCTGGGGGACAATTCAGAGCACCAGTCCTGGAGGTGGCCAGGGGACAGTCAGATTCACCTCTGCGTTTCCTTCTTCCCACCACTATGTGCCAACTCAAGAACAAGCCCCCTCTTCTCTCTGCCCAGCCAAGTAGCACTCCCTGTTGTCCACACGTAGAATTTGTCAAGTGTGGGCATTTCTAGAATTCTCTTTGTTGAGCATGTCTTCCTATCTTTCCAAAGCCAGCTCCAGTGTCACCACCTTCTGGAAGCCTTTGCCAAGCAACTCCCTTCATTGTACGTGCCCTGTTCTTCCCGCCACCCAGTCCCTCCCACTTGACTCCCGCCTCTGAGCGCTCACCACGATGTCCCTAGGCCATTCCAGGCTGTGACTGTGGAATGTCTACGAGGATGAGGTCCATCAACACGAATACTCACTTCTTGTTGGCTCCCAGCCCCTACTTGTTTGTGAGGGGGAAAAAAAATCCAATTTCTTGCAACATCCCCCTGGCCTTGCAGCCTCCTTCTTGGTACTTCAGGTAGCACTTTGTCTTACCTGCCCTCCTGGATGGGTAAAGGCTGCCACTCACGTTGGTTTCTGTCGCTCTGGGCTCCACTCTGCTGAAGCCGGGCTTCTGCCGCCCAGCGGAGGCCTCAGTGGGTGTGCTCCTGCCCAGTCCTGCTCCAGGACTTCCCAGTTGAGCCGCAGAGCAGTGCTGACTCGGCCTGGCCTGGCCCTCCAAGTTCTCACGGTGCCGGCTCACGAGGCCAGGCTTCCCGGTTAGCACCAGACATGCGTGCTGCCAGGGTAGCTGGGTACAGGTGAGCTCGAGGTCCCCCCACCCTCCCATCACCACACCCTCCCCAGACCGTCAGACTCACTGTGGAATTTGGCTCGTCAGATTTTTTCTTTCACCTCAGTCCTTTTGCCACGACCCTAAACCATTAAGGCAGAAAGATGAGGAAGAGAGATTCTGTTTGAAATGTAGCT
Organism: Cheirogaleus medius; assembly: GCA_008086735.1. Lineage (NCBI taxonomy): Eukaryota > Metazoa > Chordata > Mammalia > Primates > Cheirogaleidae > Cheirogaleus > Cheirogaleus medius. Next base: position 1,103,278 of record VBSM01002959.1, read on the forward strand.
CTTTTATATCCAGAAGCAAGTCATGTTCTTCTGTGAACGTTCTCCCCTCCCCAGCCCTTTCCCTTTTAGACATGGATCTAGGATATTTCTAACTTGCAATTCTGAATCTCTGCCTGAGAGGTGGTTGCTACAAAAATAGAACACAGCCCCTGGGCGCTGAGGCCCTTTTGAAGCATCTTCTTGGGGGGGTAATAAAATTAATAATGCCTGCCCTGGAACTTCCGCATCTGTTAACTTATTCAGTTCTCCCAAGGCATTGTTACTATTATCAACCCCATTTCACAGGGAGGGAGCCCAGCTATGGGGTGAAGTGATGTGCTCTTGGTTGGGCAGTGCACAGCTGGTGAGAACTCTGCAGTCAGGCCAAGCTTGGTGGGTGGAGCACAGGCCCCCACTTGCTCCTGCGGCTGGGCACAGACCTGCACAGCCATATGGCGGGGGAGGGGTGCTGCTCTAATGCAAGCCTCCGTCTGTGCATCCTGTGCTCCTCCACAGCAGTGTCTTTCCAGCACAAGTCAACTTCCAGGAGGGAGGGATGTGGGATGGAGCCATTGTCCTATCTGTTCAGGGCCAGCCTTCCCTGGAGGCCATACAGGCTGTTGGTTCTTTCATGTGATTTGGGGGACACAGCAATCTACTTGCTGCTTGAAATCTCCCTGTGGAATTGATTAGGGATCCACTTGTGACTCTGGGCGTTTCTTCTTTCAGGTGTGCAGGTCTTGAGTAGGTCTCTTCATCTTCCTGAGACCTCAGTTTTCTCATCTGAAAAAGGAAAGGATTGGAATCTCACTGAATTTTTAAAAATTGGGATATAATTCACATATTATAAAATTTACCCTTTAAAGAGTACGATTTATAGGTTTTTAGTGTATTGTGTAATCATCACCACTATCTAATTCCCTGTACCCATTACTGGTCACTCTCAAGTCCCCAGTCCCCCACCTCCTGGCAACCACTGATCTATTTTCCGTGTCTATAGGTTTGTCTGTTCTAGACATTTCATATAAATGGAATCATGACATGTGGTCTGTTGAGTCTGGCTTCTTTCACTTAGCATAATGTTTTCAAGGTTCATTCATGTCGTAGCATTGATCACTGGGTTTTAAAGTTTTGTTTTAAAAGCAAAATGCTCTGAAGAAACGTTGTAGTTGGAACTTCTATACATAACCTAGGTAGAGGCAAAGGTGACCCGACGGAAGCTGGGCAGGACCCCCTGTCTACCTGAGAGCCCCCTAAACCTGGTGACAGCTGGAAGCACCTCTGCAGAGGCCGAGGGCTTCACAGAAGGGAGTTTGCAGGGCTCTCAGCTGGACCACTTGCAATGTCTTTAGGTTCAAAGACCTTGTTTCTCTGCAAATTTTTCTTCAAAAATGCACATTGCCTTACCAGTCATTTGCACCTGAATTGGGTGACAGCACCTCTCTCTGAAATAATCTGTTCAGAGCAAAAAATTGAACAAATGGGAGTCTGGTGGGAGAAAAGCAAAGGATCATTTTGCAGCTTTGACACTGCCTTGGAGAGGTGGCGGGCAGAGTAAGAGCTTTCGATGTCCTGGGCAGGGGACAGGCACCTGGCAGGGGAGGGACTGTGCAGAAAAGAAGGTGCCAAAGGCAGCACAGGAGGCTACTTTATTACAGTGCTGTGGCCTGGCTCCCCAGGGAGGAACATTTCTGAGACATGTTCCTTTCTTTGAGGCTAAAAAGGATTGTATGGTCTGCAGCTGACCAGAAGTCTTTTTTCCCTGGGACAGGATTGCCTTTCTGGGCAAGGAAAAAAAAAAATCCGTGTAACTCTCTGTCCAAAGTCAATTATCTGAGATGTGGAGCAGTGTAGGCTGCCAACGGAAACTGCAGGCCACGTGGATGTGGCCCGGTATGTGGGACACCACAGACAGCTTTCCTGGCTCATCCCTCCATCCTCATGGGAGGCTTCAGGCAGCTGCAGCAGCCTCCTCGGCTGTTACCAGCCCGGCTTCGGCCTAACAGGAGTGAGTTTCTTCCCAGTCGTGTCCGCCATCTTGGTCCTGCTGTGACGCTGTAGCTGGGACGCGCCTCCTTCAGCCCCAGCTGGTGCCTGAATCCAACCTACGCTCTGTGAGGTGAAGCGAGCCCTAGCCGGAAGACAGGAGACCCAGTGCTGACCAAGGAGACGTAGGTTTTAATACAGGCTCTGCCTTCTTTTCTTTAGGGAAGTGACCACAAGCAAGTCATGTCTCCAAGAACCTTAGTTTTCTCATCTGTAAAATGACTGACTTTCCATCGCATTGCAAAAAGGACTTCAGGTGTCTCTTCTGTAAAATCAAGGGTTTAGGCCAGGTGATTTCTAAGTTCTTTCTTTGTTCTATAGGTCCTAAAACCTCTTCTGCAAGGTGGGTGCTGACTTAGGATTTAGAAGAGCCTTTCACATACCCCAACAATGTCCCAAATATCCGAATAGCCAACGTGCCACTTGCCATCTCTAAACCCTCTTCACCCAATGGGGCCAGATTTCTGTGGATCAGTTTAAATCCTCTTTAAAATGCCTGCCAGGTGGGGAAGCTGTTCTAGATGAAAGGGGAATTAAGAGATGTGAGGACCAAATACAACGAGTGCATCTTAGTTGGATCTTGGATCAAAAAAAGCTGAGGGGCCCAGCTCACAGCTCCCCCCGACAGTCCCTCCCCAGATGTTCTCTCTGGCCTGCTGCCCACCTCTCCCCTTGCCCTTGCCCTTGCCCCTCACCTCTCCTGAATCTCCCTGCATATTTGCCCTTGCCCAGCTCCTTGCTGCTAATGGGAATTGCTTTATCTGTGCACGTGTGTGCAAGTGGAAGCAGTTAGAGGCCAGGGATTCTGGCTTCTGTGCTATTCCCAGGCAACACCCTCAATAAATAGTTTTGCTATTGAATTTGGAAAAGGTCTTCAAATTTGAATTATACTATGTTTTTTTTTTTCTTTCTACTGAAGGCAAAGTTTCATACTCTGAGCCTCTTATTCATTCTTCAGAGGTGAGAGCAACGTGGGCAAGATCAGCCCCGATCCTGACAAAGCCCAGCCACCCCCAAGCTCAGAGCCCTGTGTTTATTTTACGACAATTAGAAACACGCCGGCTCCTTGGCAGACAGGTTAATACATCAGACTAACTCCTGCAACAGCCCTACTCAAACGTGCCTGGTGCAAGGACCTTGAGCAAGCTTTAAAACGTACCGTGGTAACAGGCTGTTGAGAGGCATTTTCCTTGTTTCATTAGAAATGGTCACCAGGGCCCCAAAGTAGAGTTCCCATTCTAGAGAAAGTCCCTCAAACTGGGTCAAACTTCCCCCTGGGCTTACCGAGAAGGACCGGGGCCTTCACACAATCAACCTGCCCCTTCTCATGCACCCCCGAGCAGAGATGGGCAGGGAAAGAAGAAAGCTCTTTGGAATCGTGACTCACCACCTTGGAGGGATGCTGTGGTTTTTTCCTCCTTCCCTTGCTCTTCCAAACAAAGTATGAGGGGCTGTAAGAAAATCACTTCTAAAGATTAGTTCAGCCTGCAAGGGGAGGCTGGCTTCCAGGTATCCAATCGGATGCCTGCTGGGACAACAGATTTGATAATGTCTGGAGACATTTTTAGTCATCACAACTGGGAAGGTACCATAGATGTCCAGCCAAGGATGCTGCTAAACACCCTACCATGCACAGGACAGTCCCCACAACAAAGAATTACCTGGCTCGAAATGGCAATAGTGTCACAGTTGAGAAATGCTCCTGTAATAGAGCTACTGATCAAAGGGGAAGGGGCATTGTTATTCCTGGGAACAACCTAACCATCACAGTGTGTCCTCAAGTCCTCAGTCCTGGGCCAACACACCACTGCTACTCTGTTCTATGTTTTGTGTGTTCTTATGAAAATCGTTCAGGCTGTGGTCCACACCCTTGGAGACTCACAGGCTCTGATTTTTGCCTCTGGCATTATGGCCCAGTAACTGTGTGATCCCACGCAGGTGCTTTTGAAAGAGAAGCTGCTCTATTAAAATTAAAAAACAAAAAAAACCCTGCATGTTAGAATCATCTGGGGGAGTTTTTAAAGCTCCCAGTATAACAGCTACATCCCATGTCAATTAAATTTGAATCTCTGGGGTGGAACCTAGGATGCTGAATTTTTTAAAATTTCCCAAATGATTCCAATGTGCAGCCAAGTTTTAGAACCACTGTTCTACATATGCTGAATTCTCTTTGTGTGTGTCATCAGGTGAATCCTTCGTCCTATATCCTTCTGTGCCATCTTTAATGTGGGGTTTTCATTTTGAGCATCACACTGGCCCTTGCTCTGTCGGTGGTCCTCTTCCCCTGGCCTTGGGTTGATTGCTTGGGCTCCCAGTCCTTTCGTGTCGGTTCCACGCCTCTTATGGTGTATCTCTGCCTTCACTGCGGTCACTACTAGTTTACTTTCTTTCATTTCTTCCTCTTCCTCTTTGCATTGTCTCTTTGCAATGGACTCAAACTTTAATACCCAAATCAGTAACTCTGGCTCGTCTGAATGCTGGAAGATTGGGAGGGATTTTTAAAAAATGATTTTTAAATTAAGTAATATTATATAATATAAAGAGAATGTAAATAATGCATATATTAAAAAGCACACTAATCAAATGAGCATCTGTGACTTGCCTACCCCCAGCCCCAGATCCTGACTATTGCGCCTTCCGGGCGCACACAGATCCTGTTCATTCCTGCGCTTTGCCACCAGAACCAGCAACATCTCCGATTTTGTTTATAACTGTCTTCCCTTTTGGGGAAACAAAGTTTTCTCTAGGATGTTTGTTTTCCCGAGCAATATATTCTTTGGTTTAGCTTGCGTTTGCAGAGTACTACAAAGGTAGCATACTGTATGTAATCTTTGGTGGCTTGCTTTTGTCCTCAATGTTTTGTTGCTAAGGTTCATCCTTGTGGCACCCAAGAGGTCACTCATTTTCAGTGCTGAATGATATCCTATTGTGTAACCATACACAATTTATTTATCTGTTTTACTGTTGATGGGCATTTGCGGTGTTCTTGCTTTTTTGCTATTGTGAAGAGGGCTGCAAACATCCTCCTACACATCCCTGCTGTATGTGAGACATGGTTCTCTAGAACAGGGCTTTTCACGCTGTATTGGGTATATGGATCAGCTGGGGATCTTGCTAAAACACAGATTCTGGTTAAATTAGTTTGGGGGGCACCTAGAAGTGTCATCAATGCTCTGAGTTCACAGACCACACTTTCAGTGGCGAGGCTTTGGCATGTGATTGGCCAGTTTTACCCGACGATGCCACCTGGCCTTCTGTGTGGCGGTACCAATTTACATACATCCTCTCAATGGCTTGCTGTGGCTGGTCTGAGGGTCTTGATTTGCACTTCCCTGATTATTAATAAGGTTGAGAAATCTTTTCTGTTTATTGGCCATTCACATGCATCTCTTCTGTGAAATGCCTATTCATATCTTTTGCCCATTTTTCTTTTAGATTGTCTTCCTATTATTAATTTGTCAGACCTCTTCTTACTCATCTTGTGTTCTGATTCAAACGCTTCATTGTTTATATGTGTTGCAAATATTGGCATCCAATTTGTTTCTTTTTTACCTTTCTTTATGATGTCCTCTGAATGGAAATTCTTAATTTTAACATGGTTGCATTTATCTATCTTTTATGTTTAGAGGGCTTTTTGTGTGTGTGTCTTTAAAAAAAAGTCCTTTCTTAATCCTAATAAAGTCTGACTTTTAGTTCATAGTGTTGTATCAATGTTAATTTCTTAGTTTTGATAATTATACTATGGAACCATGTAAGATGTTAAATTCAAAGGAGGCTGAGTCAAGAATATAAAGGAACTCTTTGTACCATTTTTGCAACTCAACTCCTCTAAGTCTAAAACTATTTCAAAATAAAAAATCTTTTAATAAGTCCATCCCCGTCCTAAATATATAAAGATATTCTCCTGTATTTGATTCTAAAAGTTTTGCTTTTCACATTTATATCCTTGGTCCATTTGAAATTGATTTTGTGTTTGGTATAAGGAATGGATTTAATTCTACGGTTTCCCACGTGGTTGGTTGTCAGTTGTCCCACTGTTGTTTATAGAGTATTGTCTTCTTTCCCCAATATTCCACAGTGCTATCTTAGGCATTTATCACGTGCACAGAGGAGAGTGGTTCTTTACAAACCTCCAAGCTGTAAAGAAAACCAAGACTTCTGCGAAGAGTACCCCCAGGAAGACACAGCACACTCTGCCCAAACTCAAGTGCCCTTTCTCTAGGGTAAGACCTCTGGGTGCAGCAAGATTGAAGAGACCATCCACCCTTGAGTTTGCAGCTCATTCAGGGCTGTCAGTCACACCCTGCTTAACTTTGCCCTTCTGACTTAGACTTTGTTAGACCTGTCTCACTCATATTTTGCCTTTCAAATCACATACTGTTCAAGATAGAAAGGGATAGAGGGATGAAGTTTTCTTCCTGTTTTAGCTTATAGCTGAGAAAACGTTAAGTGACTTGAGTCACGTATCCAAGGCCGGCGACTCGGTTGATGCAAGAACTGAGGATGGACCCAATCTCTCGACTCCTAGTTCTACGCCCAGATTTCCTTTCCCTCTCATGTTTCTCTTTCCAAGTCATGGCGTCACTGCCTACCCAGGCACGCGAGCTAGAGGCCTAGTGGCCCTCCTGGCAGCTCCCTGCTCACTTCTCTGCACTTTCTGTCTTGACCACATTCTGACAATTCTGTCTCTGAAACCTTTTTCAAATGTGTTCTTTTTTTCTCACCTGTTCCCCTGTCCGCAGCCTGCTTCATGCCCTTCTCAATGCTTGGTCAGATTACAAGAGTCCTCTTCTTGGCCTTATTTCTAACCATTCCCTTCTATAATCTATTCGCATGCTTGACTGCTCTTAAAATGTTAAATTCTAAAATATGTACCTGGTTGTTATCTCCTTGCCAAGGGATGAAGTTGTAACTCTTGTCATCTGCCCCCAGTGTACTTTCCCTTGTGCATCTCTTACCATCTCTCTCCTCCCCTCCAGGTACCAGGGCTGTGTCCACAGTGTACTATTGGATGCTACTAGAAAATGCCACACGTTTGGGCCTCTGACATTCAGCACATGCTCTGTCCATCTGGAACACCCTTATACCTTTCTCTACCTACTGTAATTGCATTTACCCTTCAAGACTCAGCAAATGCTGTCTCCCCCATGAAGCCTTCCTGAATGCCCTAGATGTGGTTAATCACTCGTTGCCTCTTCTGTGATTCTATGAACCTCTGTTGTAACAGAGGTTATGTTTATGTTTCTGTATTATGTTTCTTGCTTATGTTTCTGTATTCCTTCCCAGTCCGTGAGCCCCTTGAGTTCTATAACCATATTTTATTATCTTTGCACCTTACGTGTCTGGCCCACAGGAGACACACAATATATTATTATTGATGGAATCAATAAATACATAAGGAAAATACTTAGGAAATGTTTTTAACATTTTTTAAATTCTTTACTGTGCAGACACATCCTAAAACTGGTATTGCTTATCTACCAGTCAGGACTCTCATGGTGGCAAGTGCAGAAATTCGATTTACATAATCTCAAGTCAGACAGGAGTCAAGTATTGGTTCACACAATCTATTGTGAAGGATAAGACAGGAGCTGGCTCTCTGGGCAGCTGGGAACAGGGATCCAAACGTGCTCAGAGCGCTCTCCTCCTAAGTCTGGCCTTTGGGCTTCTCTGCATGATGGTTTTCTCCCTTCTACGGGTTCTTCCAGGGGGGCTCTGGATCCGTATAATTAACAACATAACAGAGAAGAAAGAGAGGCTCTCCTAAATCCAGTCTGGAACATTTTGGAGAACCCTGGCTGAGTTTGGGTCAAGTGCCTGCCCCTAAACCATCTCAGAAGTAGAGTCAGCGAAGGAAATGAACAAATATGGCTAAAAGGATGAAGGAGGAGCAGGTCCCCTCAAAGATGGGAAGGATAACAGCGACAAGTTATGAAGTAGACAATCCATCCCTAAATTGATGTCCGCTTGGAGGATAGGAGACGGAAAATGACTTTGTTTTGTCCAGTTTTAGCGTTTGGACAAGAAAAGAGCCTCATATTTGCACACTCAGCTGAAATACTTGATGAAGTGAATATGTCTCCCCCTAATGAAGTTATTTCATCTTTTAGGCAATGTCTTCATGTTTGACAAGTACCAGGGACTTTAATTGAAAATTACTTCGGGAATCTTGCCAGACATTACAAATTGAAAATATGAAAACCCTTCTCCTGGGTCAGGAGTGTAACAAGCCCCATGTCAAATGTCATTACCCCACGTGCATTGTAGGACTGTGCAGGTGGGAAGCTAAGTGTTGATTGCATATTTTAGCCCAAGAATAATTTCCTGAATGGCAATTTGTTCCTTTATTTGACGAAACTGAGGTTTTCAACAGCAGTAAAATGCAATCTTTCCAGAGTGTATTTCCGTAGGTTATGAAGATTGATTATGCTGCTTAGTGAGAGATTCATTATTTGGTTATTTAGAACATGATTTATTAAAAAAAAAAAAAAAGTAAAAAGCTAATGATTTCCAGTTAAAAAGGTTTGTCCCCTCAACAGTGGTATTTAGCTTAGCATTGCTTCTAACTGATAGCGCCGGGGCGGGAGAGGGGGGAGCCAGGAGACCAGGCCTGTGTTAAGCTGAGCCACTGGCACTTTTTTGAATGGCAAAGGGGTCCCCTAATTTCTCTGGATCTCGGGACTGCATTCCCCTCCTCGAGCCCCATGCTTGAGAGGATTGGAATTTTTGTGTGCAGTAGAATGGGAATGGGGGTGGAGAGGACCAAGGCACAGCTGGAGGCCCAAGTGATGCCCAGAGAGGACACAGAGCACAGAAATGACCCAAGGAAGAGTCAAAGCAGAGAGCTGTGCAGAAGAGAAGCAGAGAAAGAACCCGGGGAGGAGAGTGAGCAGGAGAGACTGGGAATCTTATTGAAGGGCTCAGGCACCCAGGAGACTACGGGATGGGACGGGGTGAAGACAAAGAGAGATTCCGGTGCCCGCGCCATCTCTATCCAGCCTCAGCTCTTGCGTGTGTGCCCGGTGCCCCTCCACACGGCTCCCGGCTGCCTGTGTAGACGCACCCAACACAGACTCCTTAACAGGCCTTTCCGCTGCTGCAACCCTAAGCACTCTCTCTGCAGGAAAATTAACCAACCAAAAATTTTTAAAAAAGGGTTTAAGAGGAATATTGTTCAGAGCAAGGAGGAAACTTGGAGAAACAAGGAAGGACACAAGCAAGAGTGGCAAATGAGTTCCCTGGCGACTCTTCTGTGCCTGCAGTTGTGTCCCTGATCATGTTTGTGACACTCCAGACACCAGCCTTCTGCGGGGGCACTCACACTGTTGACCCCAGGAGAGGCACAAGAGCCCCAAGCAAGGGCCTTGTTCCTGACGCCTCCCCTGGGGAGGAGGCCCACAGTAGGGAGAACAAGTGGTAGACAGGAAATCCTTTGTTTCTTGATAGAAACCAGCCCTAGAGCCTAGAAAAATTGCCAGAAAAATCCCAGAGCAAGAGCTGAGATGATGACAATCATAATTGCTAATTGTTGAACCCCAAAGTGGCTGGGACCTCACAGTCATGATCTCTTTCAAACCTTGTAAGAACCATGTGGGGCAGGCTTTGCTACAATTACTCCTTTTTTTTTTTTTTTTAATTTTTTAAAGGCAGGTGATATCCTCTCTTCTGCAGATGAGTAAACTGAGGCCCTAGAGAGCCAGGTGTTTTGTCCAAGGCCTCAACTGTGGATGGTGATGAATTAGATTGGCTCTAAAGCCCCGACTCTTTTTTTCACACCTTGCTGTCCTCCAGCCTGTCCATGGGCCAGTTGGAGCCAGTGAGCAAACAATTTAGTGAGCACATGAGCACATTTGTATCAGACTTGATAACCACTTACAAAGGCCATTCACATCCATCACTTGGTTTTATTTTATGGCCACACGTGAGGCAGACCAGGCATCCTAGAGCAGATGAATGAGAGGTGCTTCAGGCACAAGGAGCATGGGAATGCTTTCTAAATGGAGTCTCTGGAGTTTGGAAATGCAGCATTGCAGGCCACCCTGTCTCATGGAAGGGTGCCTCTGACCCTGCCCCAGATCAAAGCACCAGGGTGCCATCTGAGGAGGGGGATGCCTTTCTTGCCAGGCTGCAGGAGAGCACATAACCCCATCATTGTGATCGGGGGAGGAGAAAAATGGTACATGCCATGGAGCCCTGCCAAGGACAACTCCCCATTCGACCTTCAAAGGAATCCAAACTGGGAGAAGAACAATCATTAGGGGAACAGAACATCCTTTATTGTTCCTTTGAGATGGTCCCAACCCAGTTCCCACAAAGTCATGCTTCAAATTCCTTCAGCATTCTTACATTTCCTTCTTATTGTGTCTCCAGGGAAAATCCTAACCTCTCAACAACCAGGGATCTAATTTCCAAAGATACAATTATAAAGTCCATTCAAATGGTTCTTTAAAAATCCATTTTCTAAAAGTATTGCTCTGTAGTAACAAATTTCATAATTAGCTGTTTTGCCACATCTCTTAAGATTTCCATTAAATAACTTATTTTTAAGTTCATAAGAGATGGAAAGATTTTTTTTCCCCACACTTTCTACGTGTCATAATTTACTATGGAGGAAAACAAAATTTGAGGGTTCCTTTGGATCTCAGAAATGTAGAGTCAACTTTTATGGTGTATTTTCAAGTAGCAAAGGCAATGCTGGGCACTGAATACCAGGAAGAGGCTAGGCAGTGGTAATGAGAATTTGCTATGCAATCACAATCTAGTTGGGTTTCGTTCATGGAGCTGTGAATGAGAAACTCAAATTTCAAAACATAATGAGAGGGTGACATCAGCAAGATGGCAGAACAGAATATCCATTAGCATCACTCCCCGCCAAAAAGTACAACTAGAAACTATTCAAAGACAAGAATACCACCTTTCTCGAATTTTTTTTTTTTTTTTGAGAGTCCCACTCTGTTGCCCTGGGTAGAGTGCAGTGGCAGCATCATAGCTCACAGCAACTTCAAATTCCTGGGCTAAGAATACCACCTTTCATTCACCAGAACTTGGGGGGAGAAACAGAGAAGCCCTCTGGGCATATGGAATCGAGAGGAGGTGAGACTGACAGCCAGAAAAGAGGATCTTGAAAGTCATCACCACAAAGGAATGATAAAGGTTTGAGGTGATGGACATGCTAACTACCCTAATTTCATCATTATGCAATGTGTACATGTAGTGAAACATCACACTGTACCCCATAAACACGTACAATTATCTGTTGATTATAAACAAAATTTAAAAATTAAAAAAAGAGGAAATTAGGGCGCAGACATGCACAGAGGAAAGACCCTGTGAAGACACTAGAAGAAGACAGTCATCTACAAGGCAAGGAGAAAGGCCCTCATGAGAAAACAACCTGCCAACACCTTGATCTTGGAATTCCAGCCTCCAGAACAGTATGACAATTTAAGCCTCCCCATTACCCCCAGCTATACATGTACAGACAAAAACAACAAAAAACTCTACATAATCAGAAAAAAAGGCATAGAATAGCTGAGAATGCATAGGCTATGGCATCGGAAACGTGTCTCATTTCTTTGTGACTTTTGTTAGCTGGGTGATTATCAACTGCTGAAGGCTTAGACTGTGCCGTTTTTGGTCTATTGGTGTGTCCTCAAGCCTTTGCACTGGGTTGTCTTGTGTGGCTGGACAGGCTGTGCCCTGCACAGAGCTGGCTGGGTGCTGAGAGTCCCGAAATACAGCCTGCTCTCAGCTTTTCAAGCCAAGAGGCCCGAGCCTTCCTTCTCCTTCCTAACCCACATAGTCTGGCTTAGTGGAAGCTTTGCCTAACTAGCACAGTGCCTGGCATATCAATTATTTAAAAAGATGAACTGGCTGATCTTGTGCAAGCCATGAAAACTCCGTCAGTTTCATCAGCAATGAATTTGTAATATTACAAGTGCTTAATTTATAGGACAATTATGAGGTTGAGATAAAAACAGAAAACTACTTTGTAAAGCCCTATATGACTATAAGTGGTTGTTCTGTTAGTTTTTCAAAATCTGCAGGGCTTCTATCATGTCAATAGCCCCCACGTCAGTCATCTACATGGTCTCAAAATTTTCAGTTCCACTTTTATATTTCCAAATTTTGGGTTCTCAATGAGAAAAGAGCCATTCCCAATGAACCTTTCAGTCTCATTAACCAAAGTCGTAGAATATTGGTTATTATTTTCTTTCCTAAGTGGAAATCTAAAGAACAGCCTCTCTGAAATAATTGCTCTTTTGCCATATTAGAAATATTTCAATGATGACAGCTTGGAAATGCTTTAACTTTTAAATACTTAAACCAAATAATAAATAAACCCTTGTGATTAATGTTTCCAGGAGGGACGATTAACATTATCCTTACAGCTGTTCATGATATAATATCAAAATGAAAAACATGCACGAGAAAACCAGCAAGCCCATGCTGACTTCATGTCGCTTTTTTTGCAAATCGCTCTAATGTGAAGACATCCTCGGTAAGACTCAACCAATGATATTTCATCTGATCATCATTTAGCCAAACCACAACAATACTCCTGAGGCCTCTTCAGTTTCACTGACAGCATTTGTCATTTCAGTTACTGCAAATGTGATCTCTTGCAATGATGCTAGCTGGGTCTCTCTGTGGCTTGGAAGGAAAATGAATATCATTTTAATAAAAAGATTTTAATGTTTTATTTTTGAGGTAGGACTTAGTAGTTCAGGAAGAGAGGTTGGTTGTTGTTTTGTTTGTTTCTTTGAGGGGCTTCAAAAATAAAACAGAAACATGAATGTGGGCAAATGCATATGTTGCTGATTTAACTATTACCTGGGCTTCTAAATTGCAAGAATTCCTGTTTACATCAAAGCTGCTTTTAAAGGACAGAAGGTAGAACTATAATTTAAAAAAATCCTTAATCTTAGTAGTCAACAATTTATTGGCAGGATTCCACCACAACTTATAATTTTACGAGGATAATAATAACTACCATATGTGGCAGGCTTGCGATGTGCCAGACACTGTTAGGTGGCCTTACATGCCTTACCTGACTTCGTCTTCGTGACAGTCCCACTGAAGTAAGAATTATTTCTCTCATTTTGAAACAGAGGAAACTGAGGCTCAGACTGGTTGCTGAGCAGGACTCCAGCCCAGGGCTGCCCAACTCAAACTATTGTTCTTGCCCACCCTGGACGTTCATACGCCGCATCACGGCTGTGGAAGGAATGGGTGAGGATGCAGGCTGTCACGAGTTTTAGGTTGCGAATACGAATTCTACTTCTTAGCTCTTTCTCCTTTGCTTTCTTTTGAAATAGGTCCTTGCCTGGGGTGGGTGGGGTGGGAGTACTGTCCTGGAGCACTGGTGGTTGTGTCTCATCTTTCCAGGTCCCTCCTGGATGACACATCCGCTCCGGTGGGCGGGGGTATGGGGGTGGTCTGCCCATTCCCTGGCTCTGGCCAGTCGACAAATCCCTGCTAATCTAGGAATGTCTCGCGCAGTGTTAACAAAAAGCAGCAGGGCTTTGATTTTGGACAAATGCTCTGTGATGGATGGGCTCTGGCTGACACACTGTCCCCGCTGGGGCTCAGAAGTGACGGGGAGCAGGACAGCGGAGGTGCCAGCTCCAGGCAGGTGGGGACCCCCGGAATGTTAGTCCTGCCCAGCCGCCTCTGTCGCCCTCTGACATACCCTTCATCTCGTGGCATGTGGAGCCCCCTGGGGGCCTTTCCTCATATCCTGGCAGGACAGCTCATTTCAGGGGGTGTGGCCGAGTCGGTGGGCCTCCACCTGAGCTGCCGTCCTTGTTTATGTAAGAGAACATGTTCCCACGTTATTCTAGCTCACACTAGACCTCAAAGGTGAGGCAGGGCTTAAGTCCACAGGGATCTGAAAAGAAAGCAGTTGTGGCAAAAAGCCCATGAAATACAGCGCTCGAGGGTAGCTGGGTTCCGCAAGCTATAATTCCTGTTGTTTTCTGCTTCTAGAATTTATCCCACACTTTGTTTTGGGGAATGCCTCAATTTGAATAGTAAAATATCTGAATTCTGGGTCCTCTAAATTCTCTTCACTGTGCGGCTCAGTCTAACTTGTAGTTAAGAACTCAGCTTAGACACCACTCCCTCCAGGAAGCGTTTGTTCCTTGATGCCCCCAATTTTGCTTTAATTCCTCCACTGTGAGCTTCCACAGCAACTTAATATTACCTTAGATGTCTGTATCAGAATTTTGTGTTTAATCTCTGCTTCCTCACTCGACACAAGGTGCCAGGTCTTGCTTACGTTTTTGCACTGTGTCACCGCAAACATGACACAAGATAGAGAGTGATGAGGGTTGTAACAGAGACCCAGAAAAACCACACTAGAGTCTCAGAGGAGGGTAGTTTGGGTTAAAAAGACATTAACATAGCCTTCATCAAGGAAAAGATTGTTTTTAGGATGTTCACAGATTCAGGATGCCGTATAATTTGCATTGATTATTGCTTTTCTCTCCTTCACTTGTAATCCTCACACTAAAAGCTCATTGACTGCCCTTCTCCTGACATAGGAGTCTTCAGCATCTGGCTTGAGGGGCTTGTTTTTGGTTAAAAAAAAAAGTACGTTAGGCTGTTTTTAGCGGAAGATCTAATAAATAACTACAGTCAACATACCTAACAGTCATATAGTGCGATTTTATTTGAAGCTCAGTGAGATTATTAGGTCATTAAATATGAAATGTTCAATTTTGAATCAAAAGTTTAGTTTATTATATCTCAAACAAGAAGCAGGACTGTTATGCAAAGTGTGCGCCTAAACTATAGACACAGTTTTGCCATCTTAATGGTAGCTTGTTCGTGCTGCAGCAAAGACGCCTAAAGAGTGAGTGGCCATGAAATCGCGAAAGGCATTTTCCACAGCTTGTTGAGAATTGAATATTTTTTCTTGCAAAAAGTGGTCCAAAGCCTGGAAGAAGTGGTAGTCAGTTGGTGCAAGGTCTGGTGAATACGGTGAATGACAGAGAGTTTCCAATTCTAGCTGCTGTAGTTTGGGCAGCATTGCTTTTTGTGACATGTGGTCTTACAAGGGGCTTGGCCTTACTCTGTTGACCAATCTTGGCTGCTTAATCACAAGCATCCTCATCATTTCATCCAACTGGTTGCAGTAGACACACACTATAATCGATTGACCAGGTTTCATGAAGCTGTAATGGATAATACCAGTGCTGGACCACCAGACACCATTAGCTTTTTTTGATGAATATTGAGTTTTAGACTGTGTTTTAGCACTTTGTCTTTATCCAACCGTTGTGCTGAACACTTGTGGTTGTCAAAAAGAATCAATTTTTCATCACACATAACAATATGGTATAGAAATAGTTCACCTTTATGTTGTGATAGCAAAGAAAGGCAAGTTTCAAGACGATTTTTCTTCTGATGCTCATTTATTCATGTGGTACGCATCTATCCAGCTTCTTTACTTTGCCCATTTGTTTCAAATGGTCCAATATTGTTGGAATAGGAACGTCAAACCTTGCTGCTAATTCGCATGTAGGTTCAGGGTTCAGATGGATTCACTTCGACTACAGCTTTCAGCTCATCATTATCCACCTTGGTTTCAGGTCACCCATGTGGCTCATTTTCAAGATTAAAATCACCAGAATGGAACTTCTCAAACCACTGACATACCATGCATTCATTAGCCACATCTTTGCCAAACACTTGGTTGATATTTCAAGCTGTCTGTGCTGCATTGTTTCCACAATGGAACTCACATTCAAAAGTAACACGAATTTTTGACTTATCCATGGTTTCACAAAAACTACTCTAAAAAATTTTTTGAAAGATAATCACAAGTCAAAATGTATGTTTGAAAGAATGAAGATGTACCTTCACAATAATAATAATAATAATAAACCCACAAAAAACAAGAAGTGTCAAAGTGACATGTCAGAGATATCAACTGTCAAACTTAGTACTTAAGGAAATCAGACATTCCGTACTGAATAACCTAATATTTGGTTGGATCCGAACCATGGTTTTGTCAGGTTGAATGGCTTTTATTGCTGTTATGAACAAGCCAGGGTTCATGGAGGCTCAAGCCACCAGGCAGGGCTCAGACCACAAAGGAGAACTTGGATCTCCTAAGCCCCAGTCATGGTGCCTTTCCTATTGGTAACAGATGGTCCCCTTTGGTCCAGAATCAACTCATATATTTGTCAACCAGGATGCAGATGGTTATAGGGAAGTGGCCAAGTAGGAGCTGAGGGTGAAGAGGAGTTGGGCCAAAGTCAGAGTCTTTGAAAGGTAAAGGCTGAGGGACCTGGGCAGGAGATGTGACAAAGAGTGAGAAGGGTCCCAAGCTGGCTGTGAGACCTCAGCAAGCTGCATAACTGCTGTAACCCTCAGAAAACCTGAGCGCTACCTGGTCTCTGCAGGGCCTTCTAGATCACCTGTTGCACGAGTGTAAAAGTCTATAAACTCACCGTTCTTAAACACAATGAAAAGAATGAACCAATACCTGGAGTTTCATCATCCAGCTCTTTTGCTGTCACCCCACCAGCATGACAAAGCATACCCCCTGGGGGGGTGTCTATTTTCCCTCTTTATTTATGTGCCTATGTTGGAGAAGGTGACCTTCTGATCTTTTGTTTTTTCTTCAGATGGGAAATAGCACTATATATATTTTTCTACTACAAAGGAAATTCTGAAATCTAAATAATGCATAAGAGAATTCACAAATACGTAAAAGAAAGAATAGATTACATCTATTGTTGGAAGGAATCAGACAAACTACTATTCACGTCTTATATTTTCACATTTTTTTCTTATGCACGTACACATTATGTGAATAAATATTTGTATTTTATAAAACTAAAAATAAACTTGCATATTTTATTCATGTGATTTTGAAGTCTGCTGTTTTCACTTAGCTGTATGGCAAATATCTTCAACAAAGGCAGATCTACTATACATTTTAATGGCTGCATAGTGGCATGAGAGATTTATCTAGCCCTCAATGTCTAAATGCCCAACAATATTTTGCTGTGATAAACAGCACTGTGGTAAATATCCTCACTAACTCATCTGTAGGCCTCAGCATCTGGACCTGTAGAAATGGCTGTGGCTGAGGAGGGCAGGGTCAGGAAACAGAAGCTGGGAGCTGTGGCATCCTAGAGCTCTCAGGTGCTATCTGCGAGCCCTGGGAAAACAGAATCAGTTCTGAGACCAGCGTAGGACTTTGAGTCAGCGTTGGAGAGGAGCTGAGCAGTGTTGGAACTGGCCTCATCGCCAGGGATCCTTAGGAGTGAGAATGACCTGAGACTAGGACATACTTCATGGAACTGCGTATCTCCAGTGGGCTAAAAACCTATAGCATCTTCCAAAGAATAGACATATTATCCAAAGAACAGAATGGCTGTAGCTGTACCTTGAGAATCCCTTACATGTCAGAAAGTTATCTGTTCATGTGTGGAGCCCAGTGGAGCCTGTTGTTGGTGTGGGCGGAGGCTGGGAGTGGGATGGGGGGAGGAGAATTTTCACAATAGTGAATTTTCACAACAACTCTTAGAACCATTCTCCTGTTTATGGAAGAGGAAATAGAAGTGAGTGGAATCGGGTCTCTTTTCCAAGGCTGGCTCACGGTGGCAGAGCTGAGATTTATTTGGACTCTCGTCTTTCTGGCACCTTTTATCAGACTAAGCTGAGAAGTTTGGGAATGGCCTGCAACCCCATTGAAGTGAAAACTAATTAATATCAATTTTGAGAGCAATGAGTTATTCATATCATGTGTAAGAAGCTAAAGATAATTACAGCAATGTGAGGCACCAACTCACACTTATGTGGTCAGACACCCTTGCGTGCAAGTTGCCACTTTGCCTTTAGACCAGAAATCTTACTATGGGTTTTGAGGATGTGGCCAATGAATATGGTAGGAGCTGGGATCTGGCTTCCATGGGGTTCTTATCCCCTTCTCAGCACTCAGGGACTTCACAATAGCTACAAGAACTTAGAAATAAGACCTACTCTAGGCCGGGCCTAGGGAAGCAGTGTGAGAGCACAGAATAGCTAGAACACTCCTTAAGCCCATCTCCCAATGTGGCTAAGAATCACGCTAGCCAGGCTTGATGGCCACAAAGTCCCTGAGGTCTGGGCTTGCCTTGCAGGCGTGAGGCTTCTGCTATTGTGCCATTCAACTTTCTCTTGTTACCCTAGTCTAGGGTTTGGCAAACTAGTTTTTGTAGAGGGCCAGATAGTAATTAATTTAGGCTTTGTTGGCCATATAGCTCTGTCACAATTACTCAACTCTGCCACTGAAACGAGAAAGCAGCCAGGAACAATAGGTAAACAAATGAGCACGGCTATGTGCCAGAAAAACCTATTTAGTCAGTCACCTGTGGTTTGCCAGCCCCTGCCTTAGTTCGACAGGTTTATCAAAGCCCCCATATCTTCCTTTCCTTCCTCAAGATGATGCTTCAAAATATAAGTTTTCTCCAGTGTGTTGGCCACTGAGCACAAAGGTGTACACACAGGAGGCTACCAGCCTTTCCCCTTCTATCAGTGAATAAAAGCCACATTCCCCCAAATCCCCAGGTGAGTGAACATGGAGCCAGTGTCTTTGTGATATCTTTTCCCTGGATGCTATTCACATTTGGTGGTCACAGGTGTCCTGAAGGATGGCCCTCTTACCTAAGGGAAATCAAGCCTGTCACATGCTTCTGACACAGTGGCCTGGACTTGGGGCTGGCTGACCCCATCTAGAGGGAAACCCATCAGCTCCAACATCCCATTTTGCTTTCCCAGTTGTTTCTGATGACACAAGACAGTAAAGCCAGGAGTTACATTCACCCAGAGTATCTACTTCCTAGAAGAGTAGAGAGGACTCAGGACAAAGACACCGGAAGCTTGGGTTTTACACCCTTCTCTGTCTCTATTTAGACTACTTTCCTCTTCTGGGGTCAGTTTTCTTTTCTGTCAAAAGTCATCTATGCCACATGAAAAAGAATGAATTTGGACCCTTACCTTACACCATATACAAAAATTAACTCAGAGTGAATCAGAGACCTAAACGTAAGAGCTAAAATGTTAAAAACTGTTAGACGAAAACAGGGGAAAGTGTCATGACATTGGATATGACACCAAAAAGCATAGGCAACAAAAGAAAAAACAGATACAAGGAATTTTATCAAAATTAAAAATTTTGTGTGAGTCAAAAGTCAGACAATCAACAGAGTGAAAAAGCAACCCATGGAATGGGAGAAAATATTTGCAGACCATACACCTAAAAAGGGGCTAATATCCAGAATATATAGAGAACTCTTACAACTCAACAAGAAAAATAAACCTGATTAAAAAATGGGCAAAGGATTTTAATAGACATTTCTTCAAAGAAGATATACAAATGGCAAATAAGGACATAAAAAGATGCTTAATGTATCACTAATCAGGGAAATGCAAATCAAAATGAGATATCACCTTATAAACATTAGAATGGCTACTATCAAAACAGAAAATAACAAGGGTTGACAAGGATGTGGAAAATTGGAACCCTTATGCATTGTTGGTGGGAATATAAAATGTTGCAATTGCTTCAGAAAACATGGTTGTGGTTCCTCAAAAAATAAAAAATAGAATTATGATATGATCCAGCAATTCCATTTTTAGGTAATTACACTATACACACAAACACACACACGCACACATGAAAATAGGGTCTTAAGGAGATATTTGTACATCAATGTTCATAGCAGCGTTATTCACAGAAGCCAAAGGGTGGAAACAGCCCAACTGTCCATAAACAAATGAATGAATAAACAACATGTGGTACATACATACAATGGAATATTCAGCCTTAAAAAGGAAAGAAATTCTGACAACTTATAACACAAATTAACCTGAAGATATGCCAAGTGAAATAAGCCAGTCACAAAAAGATAAATACCGTACAATTCCACTCACATCGCTTACCTGAGGTACCTGGAGTAGTCAAATTCACAGGGACAGAAAGTAGAATGGTGGCTGCCAGGAACTGGGAGGCAGAGAATGGGGAGTTACTGTTTAATGGGTCTGGAGCTTCAGTCTTGCAAAAGGAAAAGAGTTCAGGAGATAAATGGTGGTGAAGGTTGCGCAACAACGAGAATGTGCTTGCCGCTCAACCGTACACTTAAAAATTTAACATGGTAAATTTTATATTATTTTTATCATAATATGAAGTAAAAATAGTAAAAAGCTTGAAAAGAGAATCATCTTTAGGTGACTGTTAAAGTCACTTCTGCTCTAAGGTGTTGCGTTTCTGTTGAACAAACACATGGAAGGGGACTTGGAGGACACAGGTTCTGGCGTAAAGCAGGGGACTGGCGCTTCCCCTCCTGACCACAGTCCCTGCCACTCTCCAGCTCTTCACAGGCACAGTTTGTCTTCAGACGCTTGGTCTCCTGTGCATCTTGCAACAGTACTGCAAAATTGGTCGGGTTGTATTCTTGTGCCCACCTTACAGATGAAGGAACTGAGGCTCAGGGGTTTCAGTGGCTTGTTCAGGGCATTGAGTTAATACCTGGACATGCAGGGCTCAGTCAAGCTTTCCCCATTACAATCCTTGGAAGTCTTAAGGATGGCTCTCTAAGATGTTATTGACACCACCATACTCAGCTCAGCAGCATGCCTGAGAGCTCTACTAGACAAGCAATAATATTGTTCTATTATTAATCTTTCCTTTTTTGAGAAAGGAGGAAAATGTGGGTCCTAGGGAAGCCAGGGAGTGAGTGTCAGCTAGAGTAGAGGACTGTGAGTTAATCTCTCTCTGTCTGTCCTTTCTCCAGAAACAGGGGGACCAGGGTTAAAATGCTCCATGCACCGCTGCTAAAAAGCCAAACGAGTGGCGTTTCTCTGGACAAGACGACCAGCTTGTCTCCATGTCTTGGTCAGGAAACATTCCCTGAGCTGCTGATACATGTCAGGCGCTGAGATGCAGCAGGCAGTAGACAGGGCAGTTCACTCCACGGTGCTCCTTGTATCCCACCAAAGAATCGGAAAAACAGGTGCACAAACGTGACGTTTTCAGGTTGTGATAGCTTGGTGCGGGAAATAGGATGGTACGATAGAGAGTAGCCGGGGAACTGACTGGGTCTTTGAGGGGGGATGCTTTAATTGTGACCTGAAGGGAAAGGAAGAAACCTCAGATGACAAGCAGGCAGGAGAACACACCAGGCAGGGGACAGTAGGTACGGGAGGCCGCCCCCTGGGCAGAGTGCCAGGCCCAGTGCGTGACAGGGGAGGGGCACAGTGACCAGGCCAAGGGGAGCCTAGAATGCCATGGTCCAGAGTTTGGATTTTACTCTGGGAGCCATGAGAATTTGTAGAGTTTGAAGCCTGTGTGTGGGAGGTCGGTTCCACCACGGAGGCCCCCAGCAACTTGCACCTCACGGAGGAAGCCATGGAAGCTTCCCCATAGGCGCTCAGCACATTGACGCAGCCTGGCTTGTCACCTATACAGAAAAACTCTAGTCTACATATTTTAGGAGTTACAGGATGAATATGTTTTTCAATGATTCTGTTAGGGACCATAAGCCTTTAATTTTATGATGAGTTAATATTGATATTGAACCATAAACAGAACTGGGTCAGTTTGATTAGAAAAGTAGCAACTTCATGCCAAACCGGTATTTTTTTCCTCCTCCTTCTCCTCCTCCTCCTTCTCCTCCTCTTCTTCTTCTCTTCTTTTTTTTGCAAGTGCACTTAAATCTAATGTCTGGAGCAAAGCTAGAGCAAAGGAGCTGTCTCTTCCTTGGATATCAACAGCTTCCATATGTCTTTTGGAGCCTGTGTCCTGACATACAGGGACAGACTCTGATTTAGCAGTGGCCTTGACCTCTAGGAAGGCACCTCACATTGTGGGGAGCACAGCTCATCGTGCATGCCTTGCAGAGGGCCTTGGATGGGAAAAGATTGCAAAATTCACCAACGAGTTAAGTAATCACCACCCCTTCCCCCACCTCCCCAGCAGGGCCAACAACAGGAAGGCAGGAAGGCCCATGGTGCCAGAACCTGGGGAGAGAAAAGATGATGAAAAATAACTTCCGGAAGAAGTGAACTCACATTTTAAATAGAAATGAAAATAGAGCCAAAATCCCAAACATTCCATCCAACAGGAAATGATAATCAGCTTTAAGAAATTCCAGGGAGAGTACCCCGGGACAGTTGAAAATTTGGCACAAGGACATCATTTGGGCTGAGGAAGAGCTGAGGACGGATTCACAAGTTCCCCAAACATCTGGGGGTTATGCTGGGTGTCCTGCCAGCCCCCTGACATCCTGGGGAGGGCAGAGATGTCAGTGGTGTACAAGAGAAGTCCCGTGAACATGGTATGGACGGCTGTCATTTTTGCTACATGACTTCCTGCAGGCAGTGGATATTTACTGTGCACATTCTGGATGCCAGAAACCCTTTTAGGCACTGGGGACCCTTAGTAAGCAAGACATCCTGAGTCCCTGCCCTCAAGGGTTGCAAACCCTTTACTTTGGGAAGCACTATGCTTCCCAAAGAGAACTACAAGAGACTGTTGATCAGGGAGACCCGCCCTTCACTAGCGAAGGGACAGGAAAGTGACCCAAGCTAGATCATCAGATGCACTTGCCCTGGAATTTGAACCATGAGTCTCTCCAAGCTGCCTCTTCATTCAGCCTTCCCCCCGATTCTGCAAGCTGCTGCATAGCCATCCAATAAATTGGCAACTCTGCTTAGTTACCCAGTATCGGTATCTGTTGCTTGCAACCAATGATCCTCGACTATTATAAGGTGGCCAGGAGGAAGGATTTGGACACAAATGATTGCCTTTGCAATTTAGAGTAAAGCTCAGAATTGCCGAGTCTAAAATCTTGTTTTCTACCTCACATCCTCTTGCCAAAATTATTGAAATAGCCCTTTTCTGGTCTCCTGGCCTTCAATTTCTTCCAGTGCCTCTGGTATCTGCCATCAGAATGATTGTTCTAAAATGTTTCTCCACTTCTCCAGAATCACCAGACTTCTTAGCCTGGGAGGCAAGGGCTCAAATTCGGGTCCCACACCGTTTTTGCAGCTTGCTCCCAACATCCTTGCATATCCAATGTTAAGGCCATGTGGGGTAACCTGTCATTCCCTAGCACTTTGCACAGCCCTGCTCTCGGCCAGGAATGTGTCTCCGTGTTCCTGTGCTCTTTGTAAATTCTACTTTGTCCTGCAAAACGCAGTTGAAATGTTATCTCTGGTATGAAGTCACCCCTGAATGCCTAGAAGGAGTTAATCATGTTTCCCGCTGTGTTCCCACAAGCCTCAGCTTGTACCCCACTGCCACCATTTCCCCTGTCTTGGCTGTAACTTCATTGTGTACATATCCATGGGTCTCTCTAGATTTGATGTCTTCTAGGTAGGGCCTGCATCTCTGGTCTCCCAAGGCTTAGCACGATGCCAGGCTAAATAGACAATACAAGCCTGTTGAATTAATTTGCTTTGATTGCCTGTCCTAGGCCTCTAAGAATTATTATTAGTTAAAAGTGACCGGAACGTGGAGAGTCAGGTTCTGACTGCCCCGTCAAACATCAGCCCTCCCTCCTGAAGTCTCACTCCTGGCACTGAGGAGCAGCCACCCTTCACCTCTGTGTGGCTTTTCTCATTCAGTGGCCCCAGTTCACCACGGTGTACCTGGTCACTGGCACAATGCTCGGCACATGCTGGGAGTAAGTAAGTTATAGTTGAAGGAATGAATGAACTTGATCCTCGTTTACTCTGGGGTGAATCCCGACTCAGGCCCACCCCTAACATTTGTGAGGCCAAGTGCAAGAATAGGGAAAAAAATCCCACATATTGATACCACATTTCTGAACATTTGGAAATTATGAATCAAGCGAAAAAACTGTCCCATACAATATTTTTTATCCCCTTACTCTGACAAGGATGCTTTTGTAACTTGGATTTCTCTGCACTCTGCACTGGCACGAAGTGGCCCAGGGAATGCTGACTCTAGACCCTGGGTCTGCTTGTTTCTCTTCCTCCCCCAGCTCTGCATCACCCCCCTGTGAGGCCTCAAATACTCAAGCTGTGGCCACCCCACCTCATGAAATTGATTATTCCGCCCCCCCCACACATCCCCTGGCTACCCTGGGGACACAGAGGTGCCATATTATTGGTACTGCCTGGCCTTGGGTGGATAGACCCAGGGATGAGGCCCACACAGGCCTGGAAGCTTTTAGATAGGGATTCCTGGGGGCCTGCATGCCAGAGCATAGTCTGGGAAGGAAGGTATGGACTCCAGGTGGGTAAGTCACCCAGCCTGCATGTTCCTTACTTCATGGAGAGAAGAATGGCTGAAGGGGGGCCAGAATGCACCCAGGACAAGGACCCTTCATGCCCAGGTTTAAGGGAGATACCGCTCTGACTTTGTTCTTTAACTTGGGGGATTTACCCATTAAAGGATCAAGTAAGAGAGACACCCACTGCGCCCATAGAGGTTGCTTCTACACCGCCTTGTTCTTGGGGTTTGCAAATGCATCAGCAGCCCAGGAAGAGCCAGGGCAACGGAACACTTGGACCCTCCGTGGGTGAGAGTGAAGTCTGATGTCCCACCACGATCACTGGGAGGATGCAATGCGACCGGCGATGCCCTCTCAGGGTGGGGCTGGGAATCCTTCTCAGACCAAGTGTGCTTGGGCATTGAGGTCTAGAAGCTTCTATTCCTTTATGTGACTTCTGCCATTAAGCAGGAGTGCTTCAACATTGCCTTGGGCAGACCCAGGAGGGCAGGAGGCCCGAGGGCTGACAGTGACGCTGCACTTTTCCGAGCTGAGCAAAACCAGTGGCTGGCGCTTTAAAAGAAGAAGGAGATTTTCTGCACTAAGGCTTTCAAATGGGCTCCTGCAGACAGCTGTGGCCAAGCTTTTGAAATATTTCTAGCCTCTGTTTTCCTGCTGTGCAGTCTTTCGAGAAACAGCTTAGGAGAGATGAGCTGTTTGCTATTCTGGGGCAGTGGGTGTGCAGATGAAAGGGCAGATGGGTTTGGGAGGAATAATTCCCCAAGCGCCCATAAAATTTTTGATCTTTGGCCCCTGCTGTAAAGTGATTCTGGGAATGCCGGTCAGATAGGAGAGCCAAGCTCTGCGGTGCTGGGGCTTCCCGTGGGCTCCATCTGGGCACCTGGGACACAGTCCTTGTCACCCAGGGCACCGATATGAGAACTCCTGCAGCTTCTGGAGGCTCCAGAGACCTGTTGGAACTCAGGAGAGTCTCAGGCCAAGTGACACTCAGGCCAGAGGACTGGGGAGGTCTTGTGAGATGGGCCCTGTCCAGGTAGCTGATTCAAAGAAGTAAATATTACACCAAGAAAGCAAAGTTTTGCCTGTGTGTTTTAACTGATGGTCCAATTCACTCAGGCTCAGGTGAGTCAAGGCTGTTTGACTTGCTGAGCAGAGCACTTGACTGAGAGTCACCCCCTGGCTGGGTGACTGGCCAAATTATTATACTTGCCCTCCCTATCTCAGTTTCCCAACCTGGAAAATGAGGGCATTGGACCATTTGTTCTAGAAGTTACCTTTCAACTCAAAGATTTGAAGTCACCTTTTCAGAAATGTGGAGTTCCAACAGGCAGTTTTAAAGATGTCTTCATGTATTCCTTACATGTAACTTGATTTCCATTCCATTTTTCTTCAGATGATGGTATCATTTACTTAGGGATGGGAATTTGAGGTTTGAAGTCAGAGTAGATCTAAGTTTAGTGCCAGCTTGGTCACAGATAACTGTGTGATCTTGGGTGTATGTTGGTTCTCTCTTTGAGCCTCAATTTCCTTATCTGTAAAATGGGCTATCACCTACTTCCCCAGTGGTTGGGAGAATTAAGTGAGATAGTAGCTGTGGGTGCTGGCTCAGGTACAGTGTTCTCCGCTTCTGTAGAGCGGCACTGCCCCTGGGGTTGGCAAGCCTGGGGGCTCGCTGAGGACCCCACAGGTGGGAGCTGACTGCATTTTCACTGGGGCTTCCTGGGGCCATTGCTGAGGTGGGCACAGACTCTCTCCCGACAAAGTGCTGTATTCTTCTGGGGAGAACACCATGTTCAGCACTGGGTAAAGAACGGGGATGTGGCCTAAAGGCAGGGTTTCCTGAAGCAGCACCACTGTGATCCAGGTGAAGGGCGTGGGTCCAGAAGGCGCGGTCAGAGGCGGAGTGATGGAGTGAAAAGGCGGGTTCAGAACGGGAGGCGGCTGTGCTTTAGCAGAAAAGGTGCTGGATTTGGAGTCGGGTTGGGCTAGGACTCTGTTTCATCGCACTTCGTGTCCCTAGTTCTATATTATTCAGCTGGGGCTAAACAGATACCTGCTTCATGAAAAGAGGAAGGAAGGACTAAGGACTTGATTCCTCGCTCTGCCACACGAAACCTGGAGCCTCAGTTTCCTCCTTTGACAAATGTGGATGATAATATTTTACTGTGGAGCTTTGTTATGGTTCACTGCAACACAGCGTTTAATCTGTAAGGTATCATCTGCCGATCATCTGTCTAGCTGGGATAACAACAATCACAAAAACATTAGATCTGACGGTTGCAGAAAATGATAAGATAAAGCAAACGTGGAAACTGAGGCAGACGTCAGCCACGCTAGAGATCGGATAATCATTGCCTTGAAAGCAAGGCCATTTTTATGATGATTAACCAGCCAGGAAAAGGACTCCCAACTATGGATATTGATTCTGTGGATTTATTTTCTTTCCCTCAGGTTTTTCTTTCTTTCTTCTTCTTCTTCTTTGGAAAAGAGGCAAATCATAATAAAATCAACTCAGGAAATTTTTCTTTATAGCCTGGGTTTTATCTAGCACATTGAAAGTCTATCCAATGACTCTCATTCTGTACAATAAAGATGTTGAGATTCACACTCATCAGCAACATCCTAAATCAGGAAGGAAATACTCAAGCGTATTTCGCACAATGTATGTGCCAAGGCAAGACGTTTAGCATTTTTTACTCTCCTAAGTGGGACGTGTGCCAGTCTTATGTCCTTGACAGCACTGTCTACACTTCTTTTTGCTTATCACAACAGTTATTATGTGCCTGTCATGTGCCAGGCATTGTACTAGGGGCTGAAATGATACCATGAACAAGACACAGGCCTTGCCCTCAAGAAGGTTACAGCCTAGCAAAGGAGACGGGTAAATAAAAAGGCAATTACAATAGCAGTAACTGCTCACATAAATAATTATTTGGTTGATTTTTCAGTACTCGTTGTAAGGAAATTTTTGGGGGGGTGGGGCTAGCTATGAAACAAACCGGAAACGCACTTGGGCCATTTTCAGAATAGAAGGGAAAAATAAAGTAATCCCGAGTGTGTGTGCCTGAGTATTTCACACGTATCATGTTAAGCCCCCCTTCCCCAGTTCTTCCGAGAGACAGCGACGTCCCATTTTGCATCAGGATTGACGAGACACAGAGAAGTTAGGAGCAGTTGTTATAATGGTTTAAGTGCAGCTAAGTCTTGCTCTTTCCGCTACACCACAGTACAATGGAATGATGTGTCCAAGTAAATAAAAACCATTTTTTCACTCATCCCTTAAATGCCTCAGGGAATTTAAGGTCTAGAGTCAGGATGTCTCAGGCGAGGCACTTGGGTGTGAGTCCGGGGCAGGGGGCTGGCAGTTGTGCTTTACTATCGTGGAGTCAAGAGTCCGACCTTCTAAGCATCCGCCTGTGATGATGTGAATGTGCCTTGTGGGTCTTGGCAGTGGGGAGAAGTGGTTAAGGTCCCATTTGGCTTCGATGGTGCTGGGTCTGAGTTCCAAACCTTTATGTCTATGTGACTGAGCAACTTCCTCATATGTAAAATGGGAATAATAATGCATACATGCCTCCTGGGATGGCTGTATTAAATCAGGTAGAATCTATAAAGTGCTCAACAAGCACAAGACCCAGCAAAGGCTATTAGCTATCATTATTTTTTAAATCTTTCAGAGATTTCCAAAGATGGAGTTAGATAGCAGAGGATCACTTGGAAAGACTCCATGCAGAGTGGACTGAAGCAGTAGACTGGAGAACGGAGGGACTCACTGTCTATACCATAGCAGCTGGCCTGTGCGTGTGTCTTTTAGCAATTTAGGCCCCGCATAGGCCATCTCTGGGTTTTCTTAGTTTGCATCTCAAAGTGCCTAGCAGAATAGCAAAATACTATTAGTAAATGAATGGTTAAGGGTATGTAGTACTAACAAGTCCCTTATTGGAGGGGAAAGCCACATCCTTCTCCAAGATCACAGTTTTGTTCCTTTACACCTTACAACACTGCCAAGATGCATGTCAAGAAGGTGGTCTGGCCAGTTATCCCAGGCAGGGGCTGTCCTTGAGTGTAAAGGGAGTTTGCCACTGTTTCTAGGGTGCAATATACTCTCACCCAACAGAAGCCAAGATCCTGACTCCCAGAGGATCCTTGCAGATGTTAACTTCCGTCATTCCCCTCATCAGTTCTTGTCTCTGTGGCTCTTCCTGTCCAAGCTGTGCTTGGGCTGTGCAGGAACCGAGCAGGGGCCTCCCTCCACCACCTCATCAGCGCCCAGACATCTGGGCCGCCCCTAGGGAGCCAATTAATGAAAAGCATGCCTCACATGCAAATATGTCCACTCGGTTCTGCATTGCAAGAAAGTAAACAGAGCGGGTTTTATTGTGTTTTGGTAAAAATTAAGTTTTCAATCTTACTCTCATTTTTTTGTCTGCCCTCTACTGACATGCATACTTCATTGTTTTCAGAGGGTAGCATGTTTGAAGGCAAGTTCCATTGCTTAGAGTGTTTTTGATTACAAGAAACAGAAAAGTTTCATGTAATACTGGCTTAAACGATCTGGGAATTTGCTTTGTCATGTGACGAGGAGTTCAGCAGTGGGACGGGCTCCAGGGCTGCTGCCGCTGCTTGGTGACACCATCGCAGATCCCAGTTCTCGAGGCCTCTTAGCTCCCCCGCCCTGTGTGTGCCAGCTTCGCGCTCGCCCTGGCTCCCCACATCCAGGCAAGACGATGTTCAGAGGAAGAAAAGGATGGTGTCTTTTTTGTGTCTGTATTTGTAGACCTGAACAGCTGGCTGTCTGCCCCTCACATTTTGTTGGCTAGGATTGTGTCCCATGCCCATTCCTAAACCAAGCCCTAGCAAGGGGAATGGAATGGCCATAATTGGCCCCAATGAATCATTCGGGGGAGAATGGGTGTTGGGATGGGACGCCATGACCCCTGCCATAGTTGGAGACACTGTTTTAAACTTGCAGTTTCAGGATGGTGCCAAGCTCATGGCCATGAATGCAATAGGCTTTTAGCAAAGTGATGCCATAAAAGATTTAGGCTTTACCTATTAAACTTGTTTAATTCTGCTGCTTTGAGGTTCCCTAACTAGCTGAGCACAAGCACAAACAAATGGTAAGACCTTTACAGTGTCTGTAAACTTGGGATGCTGTCTGTGCTGTAACACAAAAGCAGGAAGTCAAGAGTGGCCCAAAGCCCCACTCTGCGGTTTGGCAGGTCCACCGAGGCTCTTGTCCACATCCCTCCCTGCGGGCAGGATGGGAGATTAGTGCAGAGCTGGCTCCCTCCACCCAGCTCCTGCAGAGAGAGAGGAATTCCCAAGAGGTGTTGCTCTGAGCTGGCCTTTCTGGTTTCTGTGGCTTCGCTTGCCCATTGATTAACTGTGAGTATCAGATGAGGCCTAGACAATATCACCATGGCCATTTGAATAAGAAAACCAAGTTATTCTAATCATTGTACTTTTCCTTTGAGGGCGGGGAAAAGCATTTGGAACACAAGGCCCATCGAGACCTTTCCTGTTTCTGATGTCTCTATCACAGACTTGGCTGCAAAGGTTAAATGTTTTGGATTACAAAATGTACATTATAGGGGGGTCTTCCTATAAATCAACAAGGCAGGTATGTTAAACACAGAAAAATATCTACAGCTGTTCTCTTACTCATCCTGCTTGTTATTTAACTCAGTCTGGGCCCTAAGGAACATTTTTAGTTGTACTGTCAACAGTTTCAAAACAAAGAAGAAACTGCGACGGGCAAATGAGGAGCCCAGCTGGCCCTCTGTTGAGGCTCCCACTGCATATACTTTAATCCTGACACCTGCAAGCTATTTAATCAGGATTTACAATTGAACATGAAGGATGAGGGGTCCGCAGGGCTGTGTTCTTAGTGTTTGGATTGCAAATGATGGAGAAAAACTTTGTTATCGGATGTTGTAGTTATTTGAAGTTGGGTGCCCTCTAACCCACGGGGAACTCAGCATCATTTATCACTCCCCAGAAAAAAACTCAACTCAGGCAGAAGCTGCCCTTCACGGCCTAACATTCTATTTTTGCTTTCCCTGTATTCTAGAGTAAACAAACTTGGAACTTATGAACAATGAGAAAAATAACTTCCAGAGAGCATATGGCAGGAGAAAGTAGTTTGGAGTGCAATAATGAGAGCGCGATCTTGATTCAGATACAAAGCAAAATGTAGACGAGGACATTTGCCGACTATCTGGCCAACGTGTGCAGTATACAGAAGGTTCTCCACTAACAAACCTACTGACTTTCGTGAAAAAAGAACAAAGTCTTGAGCCAGAGCAAAAGTATGGCAATTTTGCCCAACATAACAGACAGAATTTATAGCTGTTTATAAATGAACAAACTATCCAAATGTTATTTTTAAAAATGCACTAATTTTGGCCTTTCAAAAAATGCCTTAGGAAAAGCCTTAAAAGTTTAGGATGAAAACTTTCTGAAAGTTGAGGAGCTTCTGCAGTGATGTGACCGAGAGGAGCCCACAGAAATGGCAAATGATTATTGCTTATGGAGTCCCCATGGGCTGTTTAGGGAGAAATGAAGAAGCAGAAACCAGAGTCTCTGCCCTCAGGGAGCTTCTAGTCTATCTAAGGGAGGAGAAGATCCCAGTTGAGACAATAAGAAAATGGTTTAGAACAGTGTACAATAAAAAGAATTTCAGGGAAGAGATGATCACTGTCAACTGAAATAGCCAATAAAACTTTCTGAAGAACTCAGAGTTTGAGTTGAAAATGCAAATGATTGAGGCAGTGGCTCCCAAAATATTCTGGTAGGAAGAGACCCAAATGATATTCACTGGACATTTACATTTAGAATCCATGAATTGAGAAATACTTAATGAGAAACTACTATGAATTCATTTACATTGAAAAATATGTTTGCATTTTTCACCATAGCAATGTCTACATGCATATGGAGAACAGTACAAAGAGGTGCCAGATACAGCACTTATCCAGTCAGTGTTCAAGAGGTGGCTTCATATGGCTTCATATCCTTTCCTTGCAAAAGCTCTGCTTTTTCATCCCAGGGGTCTGAAGTTCACTGCTTAGTAAACACTGGCTTAGAATAATATGTTTATATGCTTATGAAACTGCCCTAATGGGTGTTAGAGCAATATTAGGGGCAGTAGCCAAAGAAGACTGGGACTTGATTGTGGCTTTAGTGGTGACATTTCCTTCAACATCTCCACCAGCAATTCAGCACTTCCAGCAACTCCTTTCTTCCCATCCACCTGTTTCAATATGCTCAGGTTGATGAGTGACATAAATTTAAAGGAGTCTAGAGAGGCAGGGCTAAGAATGATGGAGCAAGTCGTTTAATATCTATCTTTCACTGGACCTGGACCAGCTTACAGTGAAAATTCCTTGACTATCAACCTATGTGACTTTTAAAGACCACCAGAGAACTCGATTTACTGGTCTCTCTTGGAAACTTCTTATGTAAACGGATAAAGAAAATGTGCTAATGTTTTGAATGTTAAAGTAATGCTTGATTATTTAGCAAGCATTTAAAATACACGAAGATTCTGCAATTCTAGAGGCAGTAAACAAAACAAAATACAGGAAGACACAGAAGAAAACTCAGCCAATATTCTGCTGTGATCATTTTGGCATATATCACCATTTTATAATCTGATATTTTCTCACTTAACATATTTGGTTTAGTTTCCTTGTCAGCATGTATTTTTCTAAATCCTGATATTTAATGATTGCATAATATTTGATCATATGGCTTTTCCATATATATTAATATTTAACCAACCCCCTTTTTGTTATACATTTAGGTTGTTTCCATCTTTTTAATGTACATACACAATGCAGTGATAAATATTTTTATACATAAATCTTTATGCTTATCTCTAAGAAAGTGCACCTTTATTTGACTAAATGTCTTGAAATCTATAGTTTGTTCATTTATTTTAGAGACAGTCTTGCTCTGTTGCCCAGGCTAGATTGCAGCGGCATGATCATAGTCCACTATAAACTCAAACTCTTGGGCTCAAGAGATCATCTCACCTCAGCCTCCTCAGTAGCTAGGACTGTAGTTGCATATCACCACACCCAGCAAATTTTTAAAAATTTTTTGTAGTGACCAGGTCTTGCTATGTTACTCAGGTTGGTCTTGATCTCCTGACCTCAAGCAATTCTCCCACCTTGACCTCCCAAAGTGCTGAGATTACAGGCATGAGCCACCACCTCTGGCCAAATTCTATAGTTTAGTTCTGAATTTTTTCATCTCATTTTGGCTTCCCACCAATTTTAGATTCCGTATTTTCCCAGCTTTATTGAGATATAATTGACAAAAATTATAGATATTCAAGGGGTACACTGTGATGATTTGATATATATACATATATATATATATAGTATAACAATTACCACAATCAAGTTAATTATTCATCACCATGGATATCCATCACCATTCATAGTTACCCTTTGTGTGTGTGTATATGTGTGTATGTCTGGTGAGAGCACTTAAAATCTATTATCAAATTACCAGTAAACAATGTAATTAACTGTAGTTACTATGCTATATGTTAGGTCCCCAAACGTATTCATCTTACAAGTCAAAGTTTGTACCCTTTGACTAACATCTCCTCATTTCCTCCACCCCCCCACCAGGCCTTGACAACCACTGTTCTACTCTCTACTACTATGACTTTGACTTTTTTAGATTCCAAATATGAGTGAGACCATACAGTATTTGTCTTCCTGTGTCTGACTTATTTCACTTGGCATAAATAACATAAGGTTCATGTTGTCCCAAATGACAAGTTTTCCCTTTTTTATGGCTGAATAATATTCCATTTTCTTTATTCATTCATCTATTGATGGATACACCATGTTCAAGTGGGATGTATCCCTGGGATGCAAGGATGGTTCAGTATATGCCAATCACTAAATGTAATACACCACATTAACAGAATGAAGGATAAAAATCACATACATTTTCTTAATAGATGCAGAAAAGGCATTCAACATCTGTTCTGCTCATGATAAAAATTCTCCACAAATTAGGTATAGAAGGAATGCTTTTCAACATAATAAAGGCCATGTATGATAAGCCCACAGCTAACATTATACTCAATGGTGAAAAGCTGAAAGCTTTTTCTCTGAGATCAGAAACAAGACAAGGATGCACACTCTTGCCACTTCTATTCAATATAGTACTAGAAGTTCTAGTCAGAGCAGTTAGCAAGGAAAAGAAATAAAAAGCATACAAATTAGAAAGCGAGAAGTTAAATTGTCTCTCTCTATTTGCAGATGCCATGATTTTATATATAGAAAACCCTAAAGACTCCATCAAAATACTATTAGAACTAATAATCATTCAGTAAAGTTGCAGGATACAAAATCAATAAACAAAAATCAGTTGCATATCTATACAATAACAATAAACTATTTGACAAAGAAACTAAGAAAACAATCCCATTTACAATGGCATCAAAAAGAATAAAATACTTAGGAATAAATTTAACCAAGGAGGTGAAAGATGAGATTCCAGATACCAGAATATTTATTGTGTTATCTAGGAATTCATGGATGGTTTGCTACTGGGAAATACAGAAATGTGAATTATATGTTAAAAAGTCAAAGCACAAAGGTTGTATTATTATCCCAATATATAATCAAAAGCCTTTTGTTTTTGAGTTAAAATGTGGAGTTTATTAAATATTTTCTTTTTTATCTGCTTATAAACTGCAGTTACTAGATTACTGCTGTTGAGATAGGGCTCAGTATTATATTATCATTAATTCAAGGTCAATTGAAACAGCCAGTTTTAACAACAATGTGAACATTAAAAACTCATTTAAAATTAAAGGAAAAAAAAGGTTAAAGAGGACTTAAAAAAAAACAAAACTCAAACTTGCCATAAAAACTACTTTACCCAAAACTTTGGTCCATAGTTGACATTACATTACCTGTTGAGACAATTAAATGTTTGGCCATGTAAACAAGACCAATTTTGTCCAAAACAATTTGATCCAACCATCTTTTTTTTTTTTTAAAGGTAGATATGCCTTGAGGGTACAAATCTTTTTTTTTTTTTTTTGCCTATTTTTATTTTGATTTTTTGATTTTTTTAGTATATTATGGGGGTACAAATGTTAAAGTTACATATATTGCCCTTGCCCCCCCCCAGAGTCAGAGCTTCAAGTGTGTCCATCTCCCAGTTGGTGCGTATTGCACTCATTATGTATGTATATACCCATCCTCTCCCCCCCACCTGCCCGACACCCGATAAATGTTATTCCTATATGTACACTTAGGTGTTGATCAGTTAATACCAATTTGCTGGTGAGTACATGTGGTGCTTATTTTTCCATTCTTGGGAAACTTCACTTAGTAGAATGCATTCCAGCTCTATCCAGAAAAATACAAGAGGGGCTATATCACCGTTGTTTCTTATAGCTGGATAGTACTCCATGGTATACATATACCACATTTTATTAATCCACTCATGTATTGATGGACACTTGGATTGTTTCCACATCTTTGCAATTGTGAACTGTGCTGCTATAAACATTCAAGTGCAGGTGTCTTTTTCATAGAGTGACTTTTGTTTTTTTGGGTAAATGCCCAGTAATGGGATTGCTGGATCAAATGGTAGATCTACTTGTATCGCTTTAAGGTATCTCCATATTGCTTTCCACAGAGGTTGAACTAGTTTGCAGTCCCACCAGCAATGTAGGAGTGCTCCTATCTCTCCGCATCCATGCCAACATTTATTGTTTTGGGACTTGTTAATAAAGGCCATTCTCACTGGAGATAAGTGATATTCCATTGTGTTTTTGATTTGCATTTCCCCGATGATTAGAGATTTTGAGCATTTTTTCATATGTTTGTTGGCCATTTTTATGTCTTCTTTTGAAAAGTTTCTGTTCATGTCCTTTGCCCACTTTTTGATAGGGTTGTTTGATTTTTCATTGCTGATTTTCCTAAGTTCTAAATAGATTCTAGTTATCAGCCCTTTATCAGATGTGTAGCTTGCGAAAATTCTCTCCCATTCTGTGGGTTGTCTGTTTGCTCTCTTGACAGTTTCTTTGGCTGTGCAGAAGCTTTTTAATTTGATCAGGTCTCATTTATTTATTTGTGTTGATGCTGTGATTGCCTTTGGAGTCTTCTTCATAAATTCTTTGCCTAGGCCAATGTGTAGAAGAGTATTTCCAACATTTTCCTCTAGAATTCTAATAGTTTTACCTCTAAGGTTCAAGTCTGTTACCCAGCATAAGTTGATTTTTGTGAGAGGTGAAAGGTGTAGGCCCTGTTTCAGTCTTCTACATGCGGCTATCCAGTTTTCCCAGCACCATTTATTGAATAAGGATTCTTTTCCCCAATGTATGTTTTTGTCTGCTTTGTCAAAGATTAGATGGCTATATGAGGATGGTTTTGTATGTGGGTTCTCTGTTCTGTTCCACTGGTCAATGTCCATGTTCTTGTGCCAGTAACAAGCTGTTTTAATTACTATAGCCTTGTATTATAGTTTGAAGTCTGGTAAATTGATACTTCCCATTTTGTTTTTATTGCCTAGGATTGCTTTTGCTATACGGGGTCTTCTCTGGTTCCATATGAAGCGTAAACTTATTTTTTATATATCTGTGAAAAATGATGATGGTATTTTAATAGAGATTGCATTGACTCTGTAGATCATTTTGGGTAGTATAGACATTTTAATAATGTTGATTCTGCCGACCTATGAGCATGGTATGGTCTTAAGATTCAACATCCTTTCTGTTTAGAATTTTCAGTTAACTTGATATAGAATGATACATAATGCAACCTTAAAATTACTCACATACACTTACCCCTTTCTTCTAAACCAATAGCCATGCTACAGTATTCTGAATCAAGAAAATACTATAGGCAGTCTCATTAAAGGAAGAAATAAGATATGATAGTATAACCACTATTTTTATAATAATATTATGAAAGTTCTAGCCAACATTGTAAGTCTTAAAATAGAAAAGAATAGGTATTTCTGTTTGTAAATAATATGATTATTTATCTAGGCCAGGGGCTGGTAAACTATGGTCCAAGTCCAGCCAGCTGACTGCTTTTGTAAATAAAGTTTTATTAAAACACAGTCATGCCCTTTTGTTTGTGTATTGTTTGTGGCTGTTTTTGCAACATAACAGCAGTGTGGAATAATTGTGAAAGAGACCATGTGGCTCATGAAGTCTAAAATATTTGCTCTCTTATTCTTTATGCAAAAAAAAAAAATTATTGGTCCCTGATCTAGAGTATTGCAAAAAAATCTATTAAGAAACTATTAAGGTATCCAGATGTAAAATATACCAAAGATACCTTTATAATATATAAATGATAATAGTATAATTTTAAAAAGACCCATGGAAATAACAGTTAAACATACATAAGAAATAGGCAGGCCTACAGGAAGCAAATCACCCAGTTTTAACGAAGGATAAAAAAGAATATGTAAGTGAATGTAGAACATAAAGTGCTTATAAGCGGGAAGACTGAGTGTCACATAATGACAATTCTTCCCATATCATAAGTTTAATGCAATTTTAATAAAAAAAATTGCAGTTTGGGGGAACTAAAATGATTCTTAAATTAATGTTCAAAAATTATGAAAGAGAATCGACTAACAGATAAATGGACACCTCACATATATAATGGCAGACATAATGGTTTATTTCTTATTTACATAAAGTCCAAGATGGGCAAGCAACTCTCTTCTGAAGAGAAAGAGTCATAGACCCAGGCTCCTCCTACTTTACAAATTCTCCATCTTAACACACGGCTTCCCAGGTTGTCTTTGGTCCTCTCAATTCCAGACAGCTAAGGTGGGGAAAGGGCATGGAGAATTGTTTATGTGACATTTTATTTTTAGAGGCCATTCTGGAGGTGGCACCCATCACCCCTCCTTACACTCCCTCAGTTGTATAACTGCAACCAACTTCAAGGAGGTCTGGGAAATGTAATCTAGTTGTGTGCTCAGAAGGAATTTTTTTTTTTTTCCAAAAAAGGGGGTTTCATGAACAGCCTTCAAAGTCTGCCATAGCACCAGGTGGGAAGGTCCAGAAACAGATCACAGCGTATGTCAGAACTGAGAGTGCAATGTGTATGGCATTTCAAATCAGTGAGGAAATTACAGTCAACTAACAACTTGGACAGCTATTGGTTATATCTTTACCCTCACACTACACAATAAAATAAATTCCAGATATAATACATTTAAGCACACATGAAAAATAAAACCCTAAAAATATTTACATTTACTAGAATATATTCAGTGCAATAGTTATACTAGAGTAAATACAGCTGAAGAGTTTATTTGATATTCTGGTAAGAAAGGCCTTTCTAAGCATAAAAAAGAAAGAAATCAGTGAGGGACATTGATAATTTGAGTATCTAAAAATTAAGAACTCCCTGTCAAAATTAGCAAAAAATCAAAAAGATAAATATCAAGAGGATAAAAATATTTTCTATTTGACAGCCCAAAGGTTAAGATCCTTAATATACAGAAGTTCCTCTAATCAATGAGAAAAAGATGAATTCTTCGATTGAGAAATAAGAAATGAGATGGAAATGGCTATTAAACATATAAAACATTAAATCTCAGTAACAATCGTGGACAGGTTAGACATGGTCTGAAATATACACCCTCTCTAAGCCTCAGTTTCTCCGTCTGTGAAACCAGAATAATCACAGCACCTACCTCTCAGGGTTCTGTTAGGATTGAGACAATCCTTGTGCAGAGTGCAGTAAGCACGGCACAGATATTAGGGATTGCTATTTTTATTACTCAAAGTATTCACGGTGTATTTTTAGGTGAAAAAAGAGTCAAAATATATATTCAGTATGATGTCATTTTATTAAAACACACACACAGGTGTATATACACACACAGATACACATGCAGAGGAAGGAAACACACTAGGATTTGAGAAGGAGCTGGCTCATGGCTGTGACCTTAGGAAAAATTGTTATTGCCTCTTTTCTTTCTTTCTTCTTTCTCTTTTGTCTATGTCTTTCAAAATTTGCACAGTAATATGTATTAATATATTTATATCAATATAAAACATTTTTTAAAAAAAGTAAATGCTAATCTATGATTAATTGTTGAGTGACCCCAAAGAGTTTCTTAAATTTGCCTGGGACTGGTTTGTTTCTGAAACCAGAATCCATCTGTAAAACCACCATCCAGAACATAGGAAAATGTCTAAATTCTTTGCTTCCGTTCCAGCCCAACGAAAAAAACCTCTTTTTTGCTTGTCCAAATTAAGTGTGAAATCATTACCTAGAATGGATTCAGAATGTTAATTGGAGCACTCTGAAAAAACCTGGATTGTGACAGATTAATTCCTAGCAGGGCAAAATGATGCAAATGGGGTATGGCTGCAGAGCAAGGCCTGCTGGCGGGGACACACCTCGTGCATCTGAACCCTGGCGCTCCTCAGGCACCGTGTCAGGTTCTGCTCCTCCAGTGATTCCCTTCCTCGTCTCCCATTTTCCCTCGTGGTCTTTCTCCTTGTCCCCTGCTCCCATTTCTTGGAAAGTTACTAAACCTGAGTCTCTGTTTCCTCACCTGCAAAATGCGGTGAATGATGCCTTGCTCATGGGATAGCTTTGTATAAAACACTGAGTATCATGCCTGACACATGGTAGGTGCTCATTACATGGATGTCGTTATCATGCTTGTGATCTTCAAGTGTCAGCATATAGAATCGTATATTCATCTTTCTGTCTTAGGTCTGAAGTGGGAAGCAGAGAAGGGGCTCTGGGAGTTGGGGAAAAGCTCACTTTTGCCCACCTGGATAGGTCATTTCTTTTTTTGTTTTTGGTTTTGGTTTTTTGCTTTGAGACAGAGTCTCACTCTGTTGCCCGGGCTAGAGTGCCGTGGCATCAGCCTAGCTCACAGCAACCTCAAACTCCTGGGCTCAAGCGATCCTCCTGCCTCAGCCTCCTGAGTAGCTGGGACTACAGGTACACATCATCACGCCCGGCTAATTTTTTCTATTTTTAGTAGAGACGGGGTCTCGCTGTTGCTCAGGCTGGTCTCAAACTCCTGAGCTCAATCAATCCTCCTGCCTTGGCCTCCCAGAGTGCTAGGATTACAGGCGTGAGCCACCACACCCGGGCCTGGATAGGTCATTTCTAATAACTTCAATGAAAACAGTGTTCACTGAGCATGTCTTATAGCTCGTCCCTGAAATGGACAAATGAGGTGTGTACCATGAAGTTCACCTGTGGTAGAGCCCCTAGTGCAGCACCTTCGTGCTCACATATCCTTCTAAGGGAAGGCGCCTCACCCACAACCCCTGCTATTTTTCAGCTTACTCAGAACTTGAGTAGAGGATTGGTCTTTACTGGAGGCTTCTCTATGATTCCAACATACCTGACGTGAAAAAAGCAGCTGGGCTTGTCCTACTCTCTCTCAGACATAGATACTGAACTTGGCAGTACTTTTAAATACCTAGCAAAAAACTCTCCCACATGTGCAGACGGGACATGGATGACCCATATTCATGACAGCATTGAAAAATTGGTAACTATCTACATTTTTATGAATAGGAGAAGGGTTTTTATGTTTTTATTTCCTTTATTCTATGTATTTACTTGAAGGA
Source organism: Cheirogaleus medius (assembly GCA_008086735.1). NCBI lineage: Eukaryota > Metazoa > Chordata > Mammalia > Primates > Cheirogaleidae > Cheirogaleus > Cheirogaleus medius. The sequence continues at coordinate 1,143,175 of VBSM01002959.1, forward strand.
ATATATACAGTGTTTAATGGGAATGAGCTAGACAAATATGCTTCAGTATGAATATATATCAAAATCATTATGTTGAATGAAAAAACAAAGACCACCTGATAATATTTATGTAAGTGAAAACATACATAGAGGATCGAGTATATATTGTTTAGGGATGTGTTTGTGTGTGGGAGAGAACCGAAAATTCTCTACATCAAAACAGTGATGGTGATTGGATTAGGAGAGAGAGAGGGAAGAGGGAAATAGGATTTGGTTGGTCCAAGAGAATTTTGTCTGGAATACTTTGCTTTTTAAAAGAGAATTTAAGCATATATTGTTGAAAAAGCATATATGTAGGGAGAAAGTCAGGAAGCAAATATGCCAAAATGCCCATAGCTGTTAATCCTGTGTGGTGGGTGAATAGGAATGTTATATTATGCATTGTACTTTTCTGTAAAGAAACCTTCTCAAAAATAAAAAGAAAGAAAATAAAATGAGGGGCTGCTCTTGAGGAAATCTTCCAGAGCCAGGAAGCACAGAGGCTGAACAGTCTGCATCAGGTGGGCCAGGTTGAAGACTATCCCACAGTGGAGGAGAAGCCACGGCCACCGAGGCCACGGTCAAGCTCATCAGAGGAGACCCAGGGCTGAGTGGGTGGAGGCGACCAAGATGCGGAGTGGGGAGGGCGCAGAGGACAGCGGCTGGCCCAGAGGCCGATGGGGCCGGGAGAGATGGCGTGGCCCACAGAGAAGGCAAGCTGTGGTCAGGCTTGGCATGTTCTCCATCCTTGACCCAGTTTCCGTTTCAGTCCATATTCTTAAAATAAACCCTCTTTTGTTCTGGTGATAGCTTCAGTGCAACCAAAATGAGCTACACTGAGCTGCCATTTATGTGCTTCAAGTTCTCTTAACAGAATCCTCAAGCTCCCACATTTACTCATGTCTTCAGGATTTCTGAGCCCTGCTATTGCCTATCTCAGGTATTTCCACCCAGGAGAACTGATGCGATGACAACTGCTAGAGCCTCGATGGAGGCTCCCTTCTCCTAGGTTATACTTTTTTAAATAAATATTCAATTTCAGAAAAGTTTGCAATTTGCAGAAAAATTGCAAATATAGTTCATAGAGTTTCCATACACTCCACACCCAGTTTCTCCTATTATAAACATTTTATGTATGTGTGGTACATTTGTTACAATGAATAAACCAATATTTACATAATAGTATAAAGTCATGTCCACAGTTTGCTTAGATTTCCTTGGTTTCTAATGTCCTTTTTCTGTTTCAGGCTCCTCCTAGGACACCGTCTTACACTCAGTCATCTGGATCCTCAGGATCCTCTAGGCTGTGACAGTTTCTCAGACTGTCCCTGTTTTTGTTGACCTGGACGGCTTTGAGGCGTACTGGTCAGGTATTTTGCAGGGTGTCCCTCTGTTGAAATTAGTGTGATATTTCTGTCATGATTAGACTGGGGTGACATGTTCTTGGGAAGAAGGCCACAGAGGTAAAGTGCCATTCCCATCCCATCGTATCCGCGGCGCCCACGTCCACATGAATTACCACTGTTGATGTGGACCGTGACCACTGGGCAGGTTACATTTTAGAGGTTGTTTTTCTAGGCACTCTACTCTTGACCCACGGAGTGACTCTGAGCAAGGGCAGGAGTCGTTCCCAGTGTGGGCAGCGCTGACTCACGGAGCACCCTGGGCAGCTCACCTCCCTGCCACTGCCAGAAAGGCCTGGCGCAGCCGGAGAGCTCTGTTTTTGCAGGTCTCCATCAGAACAGGACCTGGGACTCCAAGAATTCCTCAGCAGACTGCTCAGTTCTCTTGGGCTTTGGGTGGAGAATGGAAAACTTCTAGGGACTAGGGACAGTTTCCAGGACACAGAGGAAACCCACTGGTCAAAAGTAGGTTTTCTTTTCCCAAGCGGTGGGGAGAGAGATCTTGAGAACGCTAACATTTACATTAATAAATATTTACAGAAGAGAACTAACTTCATTTCCCGTAGCTAATAAAGGCCCAGGCAACATCTGAGCCCTTGCTGCTTTGCAGCCGTCCTCCGACACACCCTCGCTGACTCGCTGTCACGGGCCCTGCAGCCACGCTTTCCAAGCCTTTCCCACGTTCATCCACCGTCAGCCACGCGCTGAACGATCCGCTCAGCGCAGGTGATCGTTACCTCCCAGGTGACTCCCAGCCACAATCTCACCTGCTTCTCCCTTCCCTCCAGTGCCAGGGCTGAAGGCCAACCCCTCCTCTTCTCACCACCCTCTGGCGGGTTCACGTCCTTTAATCCACCCCTTCCCACTGCCTCCTCGTGCTCAGGCTGCCCGGCTCCCGCTTAAGTTACTTCTCCCCACGCTGGAGCCTTCCCCCACCGCCATCTCATCCCTCTCCTCTCTTTAAACGCTGTTCGAAAGAGTGATCAACGAGGCCCTAATGATCTGATCCTAAGCCTCGTCCATCCTCATCTCTGCATTTCTTACCTTGAAGCTCCAGCCAGACCAGACCGTTTTCAAGTCCCCGAAGGGGTCAGATCTCTCTTCCTTCCGGGCCTCTGAACCTGCTGTCCCCACTTCCTGCGACACGGTCCCTCCCTGCTGCCTTGCAGCCTGTGTGGCTGCCGGCCCCACTTCCACGCTCCCCGTCTCATATCCTGGCAAACCCGCTTTCAAAGCACTTCCTCCAAGAAGCCCTCCTTGGTTCCTGGGGCCCCTCTGTGTCCTCTCAGAGCGCCTCGTGTGCCCCGTCTTAGTATTTACCTCATGACATTAAAACTTCTTGTTCGTGTCTCTCTTCTACCTCCCACTGGATTTATAATCTCCTTGAGGGGCGGAGCACACCTTGCCCATTGCCATAGTCCCCAGATACTGGACTTTACAAACAGCTGGAGCTCAATAAATATCTGTTGAATGAAAAGAGCAGTTTACAACAGCTGCTTCTCCTGTGAACATAAACCCTTGAACTCCTACTGGTTGTTACAGCCCCATCACCCACACCCCAAACTCTTCCATCTGCCTTCTTATCAGTCACCTTGTGAAATGTTCTTCCATGTAACTTCCTGAGTGTAGCATCCAAAGCTCCCTTCTCCGTGCTGGCCTGCTCAACCTCTCTGAAGCCTGCGATACTCTTGTACAGTTTTCCCTTCCTTACGATTTTTGATTTTTGGAATATTGTGCTCCCCGGCTTCTCCCCCTCCTCTGTGACTTCTTTTTCTTTTACCTCTTGTTTTGCTTCCCCCACCAAATCACCCCGTCATCTTCTCTCCTACACTCCTACACGTGCTTCTCCTCCTTGGTTCCCTGTTTCTGTGCACAGACAGCATCAACCTCCTCCCTGACCTGAAGGCTGGAAACCGCAGTGGCACCTTCCACCTCTCTCTCTCTCCATTCCTGAGAGTTCCGATTATGTGCAGCCACGCCTAGTAAGTTCCGCCTTCCAAACAGCGCTACACGCCTCTCGCCCTTGCTCTCGCTCAGGCTCTCCTGGCTTGTCGCTTGGGCTGTTGATCATTGTCACTACCTCAGACTTGGTCCCACCCTGGCTCCACTCCAGCGTCTCCCGTGTAACCTTTCTTTTGCTGTCCTGATCGTGACACACCATTGCTCAGCATGCCCGCTTGCTGTCTGTTGCCTCTGGAATAAAGCCCAAACTTCTAAGGACAAGTTCAAGGCCCTCGTCAATCTGGCATGGCCAGCCTGGCCAGCCTGGTCTGTGCTTACACTGTTTCCTGCCCTTTCTTGCCTGCCTGGCTCTGCTTCTGCCCAGACTGTCCCTCCCTACCGCTTCATTTCTCCCATGCAGTCTTCCCTGATCTCTTGCCTTGGTGTTCTCTTTTAGTCAGAATATCCTCATGCTTTGTCAATGGAATGGATAAATCCCGAAATCTCAGGGGCTCAACCCGGTCATTTCTCACTCACATCACAACTGGTGTGAGCCAAAAAGCTCTCCTCGGTAGCTCTTCTCTGATGGTGACTCAGGGGTCCCAGGTGCTTCCACCCATCAGCTCTGCCATCTCAGTGTTATCTGCTCCCAGAGGTGCGGAGGAGAGGGGGAAGGGCTGGAAGAATACACACCCACTCTTCATAGCCTCGAATCAGAAGCAACCCGTCACTTGCATTCACATTCTCATTGGCGACAGCTCAATCATAGGGTCCTGAACGAACTACAGGGGAGGCTGGAAAATGCAGGGAAACACAAGGACATTTGTCAGCACTGCTCTGCCCTCGGCTCCTCCAGCAGGGTCACCAACTGTCCTAGTTTGCCTGGGACTGTCTGAGTTTTAGCAGTAAAAGTCCCATGTCCCAGGAAAACCATCACTCGTGGGCAAACTGGGCAGGTTGGTCGCCCTACCTCCGGTCCCTGGCCTGCACTTCTGCACAACCATTTCATAGTTGTCTGTTTCCACTGCATCTAGATCTAGATTGCGGACTTCCTGGGAGCAGGGACTGGATTGCAGGGATCTTTTTCATCCCCTACCAGGTCAAGAAGATTGTGTGTACTACGTGGATAACCATAAATGTGGGTAGAGATTTTACATGTTGTTTTGATTTTTGATTACATGAATGCTTAGTGTAAAAAACACAGATGAGCAGAAAGAGAAAGCAATTTAAAAGATTGCCTTAATTACTAGCCCTCCTTAGAAATTACCATTTAATGTTGCATGTTGAAGTACATGCAACACATGCACACACAAATGCACACAGGCTCACACACGTGTGGGTAGAAAATATATGTGAATTGTAAAGAAAAACTGGATCATATTTCACAGGCTGTTCTGCAAGTTCTTTTACTCATTGAACAATATATCTCATAAATGTCTATGGAATTAAATCAAAAATGGTATAATTAAATGACTTGCATTTATTTGGCCCAAACTGTAATATACCTGTGAATGCTGGTATGACTAGCAGCTATATCATGTTCTATAACTTGGCGTGCTGACCATTTTGTATAATTGACTGGTTGTGTTTCCTCTTTTGAAGGAAATGCAAGTAATATAAATTGTTCCAGAACATAGCAAAAGATGGGCAGCTGCCCAGTTCATTACATAACACAAACCTGACCTTGGTACCCATAACGGATCAAGATATCATTAAAAAAAGACAGAAAGAAAAACTACAGACCAAGCTCACTTAGGAATATTGATCTTAAGTGAAATATAAGAAAATAGAATATAAGAAGATATTTAATAAATTAATGATAATACTAATATTAATAATAATACATTCTAACATTTATAAAGTTCTTTCTATGTGCCAGTTGCTGGTCTGAGTGCATTACATACACTGTGAGCTACCATTTTACAAAACTGAGGTACAGAGAGGGTGAGTAACTTGTCCAAGCTTATATCACTAATAACTACATACATAGGGCTACATAGGGCTTTTATCCAGCAATGCCTGGATAGAGGAAATCTGCTAATGCAATATAGTACAACTATAAGTTTGCCATGGAAAACAAGATCATCTTGACAAACTAAACAGGCATTCAAGAAAAGGTGATACCTCTTTTGATGAAAATATTACAAAAAATAGGACTGAGAACCCAGAAATAAAACCATGCTCATGTTGTCATCTAATCTTTGATAAAGCAGACAAAAATATACACCGGGGAAAAGAATCTCTATTCAATAAATGGTGCTGGGAAAACTGAATAGCCACATGCAGAAGATTGAAACTGGATCCATAAAAATAAACTCACAATGGATAACAGACTTAAACCTAAGGCATGAAACCTTAAGAATTCTAGAAGAAAATGTTGGGAAAACTCTTATAGATATCAGCCTAGGCAAAGAATTTATGAAGAAGAACCCCAAAGCAATCACAGCAACAATAAAAATAAATAAATGGGACCTGATCAAATTAAGAAGCTTTTGCACAGCCAAGGAAACTATCGTTAGAACGAATAGACAGCCTACAGAATGGGAGAAAATATTTGCCTGCTACACATCCGATAAAAGGCTGATAACAAGAATCTATATAAAATTTAAGAAAATTAACAAGAAAAAAATCAAACAACCCCATTTAAAAGAGTGCAAAGGACATGAACAGAAACTTTTCAAAAGAAGACAGACTAATGGCCAGCAAACATAAAAAAGTGCTCAACATTTCTAATCATCAGGGAAATGCAAATCAAAACTACAATGAGATATTACCTAACTTCAGTGAGAATGGCTTTTATCATAAAGTCCTAAAACAACAAATGCTGGTGTGGATGCAGAGAGATAGAACACTCTCACATTGCTGGCGGGACTGCAAATTAGTAAAATCTCTGTGGAAAGTAATTTGGAGATATTTCAAGGAACTAAAAATAGAAATACCATTTGATCCAGCAATCCCATTACTAGGTATCTACTCAAAGGAAAAAAAGCCATTTTACAATAAAGAGATCTGCACTCGAATGTTTATGGCAGCACAATTCACAATTGCAAAGATGTGGAAACAACCCAAGTGCCCATCAATACATGAGTGGATTAATAAAATCTTGTATATGTATACCATGGAGTACTATGCAACCATAGATAACAGTTGTGAACTAGCACCTTTATGTTATCCTGGGAGGAGCTAAACCCCATTCTTTGAAGTGAAGTATCACAAGAATGAAAAAACAAGCATCACATGTACTTGTCATCAAATTGGTATTAACTGATCAACGCTTAGGTGCTCAAATGGAAGTAATATTCATGGGGTGCTGGGCGAGTGGGGGGGATGGGTAAACTCACAACTAATGGGTGCGAAGCGCACTGTAGGGGGGACGGGCACACTTGTATTACTTGTATTACTCCCATAATATTCTGAAATTTAAAAAATAAATCTATAAAGAAAAATAAAGTATTATTCTGAATGGGAAACATTAGAAACATTTTCCCCATTCAATTATTTTCTTCCATTTATATATTTTAACAGATCTATTGAGGTATAATTGACATAAGAAAAATTATAAATACTTCAAGTGCACGATTTGATAAGCTGTGACAGGTATATATACCCACCCTTGAAACCATCACTACAGTAAAGATAACTAACACATTCATCACCTTCAAAAGTTTCCTCCTGTTCTCCCAGCATCATCCTGCCCTCTCCCAGGTAACCACTTATTTGCTTTGTGTCACTTTAGATTGGTATGTATTTTCTGGGATTTTATTTAAATGAATCATACATAATGTACTTTTTGTATCTCATTTCTTTTGCTGAGTATAATTATTTTGAGGCTCATCTATGTTGTTGTGTGGAACAATAGTTTATTCTTTTTTATAGCTGAGTGGTATTCCATTGTGTGGATGTATTAATATGATAATGAATTTATTCTTTCACCTGTGGATGGATATTGGATTGTTTTTTGATTTTGGTTACTACAAATAGAGGTGGTGAGAACATTTGTATGCAAAAAAGATTGGAGCAGAAGAACATTTGTTTATACCAAAGAATATATATTTCAAACCAATGCATTTTTCTGTTAAAAATCAGGTTCAAAGCATGGACTTCTCACTTCTACCTACTAGCAACCGAAATATAAACAACCTAGGAATATTTTATAGGACATATGAAAGTTTTCTCTTTTCTACAAAATGAATATTTGTTTATTGTATGAAAACTAGGGGTGAGGAAGTCTAGAGAATAACAATGAAAAGAATAAAAATCACCAATAAACCTCTGTTCTGAGATAACTCCTCAACATTTCTATGTACATAGATTTCTTCCTTACTGAACTAAGATCATATAATTATACTATTTTGAAACTTAGTTTCTTTCTTCTGTTAAACATATACTATGAATAATATCCCTTGTCATTAAATACTCTGTCACACATGAATTTTAATAGTTGCATAATATTCCATCAAGAGGATGTATCATAATTTAACTGCCACCGTTGGGCACTTAGGAGCTTTCCATTTTTTGGCTACCATAAATAATAATGCAATTAATATCCTGTTCCTAAACCCACTTAAATAACTCTGATGTTTAATTTAGGTTAAAGTCTTAGGGAAGAGCTCCAAAATTTTCAACTTATTCTGCCAAGTTACCTTCCTAGAATATTTGCACTAATTTATTCATTTCCCCACACTGTCCTCTACCATGCAGCTGGCTCTTCTTTATCTGCCAGTTCTGCAGCTGTGGATTCAACCAACTGTGGATTAAAAATATTCACAAAAAAAACTCTGATAAAAAAATAACAATAGGCCAGGTGTGGTGGCTCATGTCTGTAATCCTAGCACTCTGGGAGGCCAAGGCA
>VBSM01002959.1:1165296-1184362 GCA_008086735.1 Cheirogaleus medius
GGGAGGTAGGAGAAGATGAGTCCTGGAGTCACAGGGCAAGCAATACAGTGCTGGGAGAAGGTCAATCAGCAGAAGGTAATACCTTCACACAGACCCCAATCAACTTCGTGACCACACTCCATCTGCCCTTAAAGTTGTCTCTTTAAGATGAAGGTGTTTAAGCAAACACCAAAGCCAGGGCCACAGTCCACTGAAGTGGGAGGGAGTCTGGAGCATCAGAAAGGGCGAAGGGGCTCCCCTAGAGGCAGCACTGAGCATCTTCACGCTTGCTGGGTTGGGGGCAGATGGTCCCACATCTCCCCTCGGCATGGAGTCTCCCTGGACATGTGGCTGCTGAGATTCCCACAGAACAAGGCAGATGAGCATCTTGTTCCTCACAACTCTCTTCTCGAACGCAGAGAATATGCTAAATACTAGTGGCTGCAGCAGAGAACAAGGGCTTCAGGGAGATGTGATGGACCAGACAGATATCATTTGTCCACTTCCGGCAAAGCAGTAGAAATGGATTCAATACTGGCTCCAGAGAAATTGTGGCTATTGCTACAGCCTCTGCTTCCTGCAGGACCGTGAGGGGAAGACGGTGCATTTTTTTGTTGTCCTTAAAGCCAAAGGTAAATTGGGGCAAATCCTGAAGGATATTAATGAGAAGCACTGCCCACACTGAGTTTGGAGAAGATCATAATGGATAAGCATATGGCAAGAAAATGTTCTTCTTTCTCTCTGACTTAATTTGTCCAGAGCAAGATTTCTTGACTTGGAATCCATGGACTCAAATGAGAAAAAAAAAATGCATCCTTATTTTTATCAGCCTCTCCTAAAAGTTATCATTTTCTCTCATTGTAAAATGGGTAACTAGCCACACCAGTAGGACCAGGACCTGTGACTTCGTTACCAATTGAAATCACTGATATTGTCATGGAATATTCCAGTTGCTGCAGCTATTTCTAAGTATCATTTAAGTTCATTAATTCTTGGAGTAATTCTTGGAGATTAGCTCTGCAGCTAGATATTTTTTTTTAATGCATGAAGGATGCCTTTATAACACTATACCACAAATTTGGTCTTTTCAGATTTAAAAAGATTTTGATAACTGTATTTCAATATAATTGAGTTATTTTTTCATGCTACATGTTTTATTTTATATAGTTAAGAATGTTATTGTAAAATGGAATTCAAGGGCTTCATCACACTGCCAAAGGGGTTCATGGCATAAAAAATAGGAATCCCTGGAAAGTAAAAATATCAGCCTACTCAGTTTTTATCATAAATTGCTCTTGTGGCAGTTAAGCAAGATTCTTACTGTGAATTGATAAATAATTGTGGGAAAAAATGACTGAGCCGTTTCTTGTTAGGCGGTGCCCAATAGATGCCTCCAGAGAACCCCTTTTGCAACATTCTGTCTTCATTTAAATATGTGTTCTTATTTTGAGAATTCCTTTCCTTGTTCCAATGTGAATTCTTTTACTTCTCTCCATAGGTTTTGTATTTTCGATCTGTGCAATGGCTGTGTAGCTTATGGCCCCAAGAAATGGGGTCCTCTCATTTCCAGTCTGTGGACCTGATCAGCAGCTTAGATTTTGGGGTGTTCATGTTTTCCCAGTCTGCCCCCTCTACATTGCATGAGTATTGCCTATATTTTGAAAATGATTACACAGATTATGAGCAAATACACTAAAATCAGACTTTTGGAGTTACAAGGAACATGGAAGAAGTGTGGAGACATGCACGATAATGCTAAAGGAAATATGGATAACATATTGAAGGTGAGGGGAAGACGTCTGGGTCAGCTTCTTTGCTTTATGTTACCTCTGATTTAATTCTGTATATAGTTTATATATCTTCTGATTTAATTTACGGAATGACTCTCTGGTAGATATTAACATACATTTTAGCAATGAGGAAGCTGAAGGACAAAGAGATTTTGCAGCTAATAACAGCAAAGCCAAAGTTTGAATCTTTCCAAATCTCTGAAATGTATTCCCTTCTCATTTGCAGGGGATATGTTCGAAGACCTCCTGTGGATGCCTGAAGCCATGGGTAGTACTGAACTATGTTGTTCCCCTCTCCAGGCAAACACTTAGTAAGGGCTGATCAAGGACAAGTCATGCAAAGAGCTGCAGGAAAGGCAAAGAACCTGACCATCCCTCCCCTCAAGAAAGCATAATTGAGCTGGTGCAGTGGCGTACTCCTGTAGCCCCAGCTACTCGGGAGACTGAGGCAGGAGGATTGCTTGAGCCCAGGAGTTCAAGGTTACAGTGAGCTATGATTGTGCCTGTGAATAGCCACTGCACTCCAGCCTGGACAACATAGCAAGATACCATCTTTAAAAAAAATAAAAGAAAGCTTAATTGACACTTATTAAGGGAAATGGGATGTATTCCAAATTACCCTGCTAGGTAACCTCACAGTTGCCGATGCTGAAGAAGTGATCGTTTCTGGAAGGATCATGGAAAGTTCTGGATCATGAGCCATTCGAATGGAGGCTTGATGAATAATAGCTGAATTTTGACAGGCAGACATTGAGAAGCAGCAGAGAGAAAAAGGAAAATGGGAGAAGTTTCTGGAGAAGAAAAAAGTTTGAGCAAAGGCCAAGGCTGGCTGCATAATTTGTGTGTCTAGTGCAAAATGAAAACGGGGCACTTCTTGTTGAAAAAGCAGGAAAAAAGTGCTGTCGAAGGTACTAAAATACAAAGCTTCTTCCTTTCTTCTGCAGTTCCTCTCTCAACTTGTCATGGTGTTTTATTTATTTTTTTCTCGACTTGTCATGGTGTTTATTCCATTTGCTATTTAATGTCATTCTGAGTAAAGAAAAATTAAAAATTTAAATTATCAGCATGAATTTTACTGTTCATCTTAATATTGTGCAATTCCAGTTTTAAATGCAAATATAAGAGCATTTAAGTTGTATGTAGAAGCATCAATATTATACAGTTTTTATCTCGTGGCTTGCACATGCGTATGTATCTCATTCTTATCAGAACAATGGAAACACTGTATGGAGCTTAGCTGTTTTTATTTCACTTCCTGACAAGTTCACATTCTACGAACACTCTCTATGCTGTGGCTTACTGATTAGTAAGGAAAGACTGAAAGGGGAAGGAACTATCCTATTCTTTCTTTTCCTTCTCTGTCATCATTTTCAGCATGAGCAGTTGGCTAACATAGGGAAGTAACATGAGCCAGAAAGAATATGATTGGGTTCCTTGGTCATTTGTGTTTCTGGGAACCCTACTGTCTTCCTTCTTCTGTATTTGAAGCCAACTCTGGTTCAAATGAAAAGCATGACCTGTGGAGGCTGGCAACTTAGTTATAGAGGTGACATACTTACCTTGTACTCACTTTGGATCTCGCTGAATTCCCACCCATTGGGGCCACCAGAATTCTGTGCCTGTGGGTGTCCCAAATGCTCTAGGCAAATGGGGCAGAGATCAAAGGCTGCAGATGGGCATTTTAAGTGTATCTCCTGTGTTCGTGTGCATGCTTCATTGCCTGTAGGAATTCACTTGCTAAACACGAGTCAAAGGTAAAATTGTTAAGAATTTAATGATGGCAACAGCGGAGCATTAAACCAAGCTCGAGGTCATTCTGAGCACAGGGCCCCGTGGAACTGCACAGGTTGCATGCTCGTGACGCCAGCCCCGGCAAAGGCGTAGAAGTAGAAAAGTATAGTTTTGGTTTAGGGACAGTTGATGAACCATGTTTATCTTAAACATAAAGCATAAGACAGAAAAACCTAGAAAAATAAGTTGGACCAGATCCTAGGGAGCCTTGAAGGCCACAACCAGGGGTCTAAGCTTTATTTTGTATGCAAAGTAAAGTATGTATACTGCATGCAGTAATGAAAGTGGAAGTCTTGAGTGGAAGGGCGACACGATCTGGAGGGGGCTTTAGGGAGAGGGTAGCAGCAGCAGCAGCTTATAAAGTGAGCTACAGAAGGTGGCACTGAGAATGGGGAGGTCCCAGCTATGAGGTCACCAATAAGCAGAGCAAACGAGGGCCAGAATTAGGGCAGTGGCTGGGAGTAGGGAGAGGGGGTCCCGACACAAAGACACACTTTGAAATTCAATTTAGAGCACTTTCTTTCTGCACTGCGTGTCTGGTTTTGTTTTCAAACTCAGAAGTTTATTTTTAAAATAAAGCTTCCTTTTCCCATTGGAATTCTGAAGTTTCACATGTCTGCGAAAAAATTACTTGGGTTTTAGAAATTTACTTTGGAAGCTTAAGGCTGTCAATCAACTCATAAGCGCTACCCGAAGTCCTTGTGACGCTCCGCACCGCTTTCCCTGAAAGCAATGTTAATGTCCCAACGCCTGGTGGTTCTATTGCAAAGTCACACTTGATGCACGTGAGGATGAAAAGTTGTCTACCCTAAATAAATTCCTTTTGTCTATTTCAGGCCACAAGGAAATGATGTCGTGAGAGTAAAACAAAAATTTAACTGAAAACCTCCTTTGGGGGAATTAGAGGATTAAGCTCTACCTTCAGCTAGTCTTAGCAAACCTTTGGAGGTGAGGCCGTGAATGGGGCGCATGGCAGCCCACGGAGGGAAAGTTATGTTCTGGTGAGCTGGGTGTCAGGTAGGTAGATGGAAACTAGCCTGGCCCTGATCTAACTCCCAGTTCTAGGTAGGGTAAAGCCACATCTGCGTTTATTTAATGCATCCAAAAGACACATACCAGGGAGGAGGTAGGCAGGGATTTTTGGTTCACACCTTGTTACGAATATTCCTTGACAGCATATGGGTATAAACAAAGGTGGTGAATGGTGATCAAATGCTTTGTTTGGGTCTGCCCTATAAGCTCAAAACACTTGCCAAGGCCCAAGTGCCAGACACTTTTCAATATTAAGAAAAGGATTTATTATTTTGACAGAAGCAAATATTTTACCTTGGCTTTGAGGAGGATAAGTTTTAAAAATCTTTCATCCATCACGCTTGAAGCTCTGACTCTGGTGGGGCAGAGGCAATATAAGTAACCTTAACATTTGTACCCCTGTAATATGCTGAAATAAAAGAATAAAAAATAAAATATTTCACCCATGACTTCAAACAAGGGCAACCAGAAAGATGCAGGGTTTTAAAAGACTTCTCACAACAAATTCTAACTCTCAAGATGCTGTACATGTCTCAATACCTTTGTCTCTCTGAAGCCCTTGATTATTTTATGTCATTTCCTTTCTCTCGTCTTCAAGGATGATCTGGTGGTTCTGAGCTCTCCAACCACAAGGGCATGGCTACAAGGTAGTGCAGGGCCACCAGCCCTTTCCACAGAGGTGGACTTTTTTTGTAGTGGGATTGCTTACCACTCCAGCAGACAGACAGTGTAGGCTTGAAAAGGACATGCCAATGCCAAGGGGTGAGGAGTATCTAGAAAGAGATGGCATGGCAAGTTCAGCATAGTTACCGCAGCATCTTGCAGGAGCTTGAAGACCTCAGGGCTGGCAATGTGTGATGGAGTATCTTTTCCTGGTGTAAAGCAGTGATTCTCAACAAGGGCCAACTTTGTCCCCCCAGGAACATTTGACAATGCCCGGAGACATTTCTGATTGTCAGGACTGGGCGAGGGATGCTAGGGGATGCTACTGGCATGCAGTGAGTAGTGGTCTGCAATGCGTGGGACAGCCAGCCACAAGAAAGAAGCCCAAATCTCTTTAGGGCAGAGATTGAGAAACCTGGTGCAAAATAACTTTTGATCATAAGGAGGGGATTCTATCTGGGGATACTCTAATCCATGCATGACATTCTAGGATGCCCTATCTGAAGAAACCGATGTTCCAGAGGGTAAGAAGGACAACATCCTGTCCAACATCCGTTTCTTTTCTGTCTGGGGATAGCACCTGGGTTTTCCTTTGAGGCATTACCCCTCTCCTAGCCATCGCGTGCACATGCAGCCTGAGCCGGGCTGCTCAGTCTCTCCATCCCGGAAGGAATGACACAAAGACGGCAACTGGCTGAGCCAATTCATTCCTGAAGAAACAGTCTTTGCGATGCATACCTAGATCCCCAGAGAAGCTCTGATTTCTTTCCTTTTTAAAGCCCGGTAGCTCAGTTTCATTTTTTCCTGTATCTTTCCAATAAATTTCTACTGTGGACTGAATGTTTGCATGTCCCCCCAATTCATGTGATGGTACCAGGAGGTGGGGCCTTTGGGAGGCGATAAGGTCATGAGGGTGGCGCTGTCATGAATGGGATTAGTGCCCTTGTAAGAAGAGACACAAGAAGATAATTTCTTTCTCTGCCATGTGAGGACACAGGGAAAGGTGGCCATCTGCAAACCAGGAAGAGAGCCCTCACCAGACACCTTGATCTTGGACTTCCCAGCTTCCAGAACTGTGAGAAATAAGTGTTTGTTGTTTAACTCACCTAGCCTATGGTAATTTGTTACAGCAGCCAGAGCTCACTAGGACAATTTCTTTTTTGCTTGTTTATTTCAATTAGTGAGATGGCTGGAAAGAGCAAAAATGCCTCCAGCTCTCTGTTCTGAGTGCTGGGCAATATCATGGATTGGAACAATCCCAGACTTGTGAGCCACTTCATGGTAGGTGTCTTGGTTCTGGAGGTTTATAAAGGAACTAACTGCAACTCTCCAGCCCAGATCTCACCTCTGACCATGAATTGTTTAGTACACAAGAAAGCGCAGTGACAACTTTATGTACTGCCAGTGGTCTTGAAGCATCAGGTCCCATGAACAGGTAGATCCACTAAAAATGCTAACTGAAGAGATCATTGGCTCAGAAAAACAACCTGACAAAGCATGAAAGGAACCGTGAAGCATGATTTGAAATAGTTCAGGTCTCTTCTTACTTGTGTTTCAGGTAAACATTTTAATTAAACATGTAGCATGACATGACTATAGATTGTGGAGGATAATACCATGAGATACTTAGAGATACTGCCTAGAGAATGCCCTCAGATTGAATAAAAATATCATGAAATCTATGAATTTTTTACTCCGTTGTGTTTTTACCCTTTTTTTTTTCCTGCAAAAGGAATCCTTCTTGGCATAAAAAATGCAAAAGCAGATCCCCCTTTCCTTCCTCTTCCTTCTTATTCCCTAGAAGAATAACCGCAGCGAAGAGGTTGGTCTGTGATATACTATATATCATTCCAGACATCTTTTCCTGCCTAACCAAACGCACAATTTGTTGTTTCTCCTGTGAATCATAAAATCAGGATTATATCATACATATTTTTTGGTACTTCTCGTTTTTCATAATCTGTCTTGGACATCCTCCTATGTCAGTACACATGCATCTTATTCCATTACTTTTGTGATTACTTATAACAATGTTTTATCAGCACATTCCTGGTTAATATCTGAATCACTCATAACAACTGATTAAAAAATAATGGTTATTCCACCCCTGGCTGGTCTGCATTTTCGTTCTAGGTGAAGATCCCCTGGCCTGCTGCCCGTGACATACAATTGCTGTTGTTACAAAAGAGCAGAAATGTACTGTATTTCCTCCAAACATCAAACCTTCGGGGCGAGAGGAGGGCCCTGAATGAACTGTGCGGCAGAGAAAGATACAGCACTCTGGAAATGCGTTTCTAGACCAAACGAAATACAGCGGCCAATTTCTCCCACGCGTCCCCTCCCCCACACCTGCAATCAGCAATAATTTTGGAGAAATAAAGCAAATGGAGCGCCACATTCCTACACGTCTATTACACTTGCCTATTCTTTGCAAGAGCTACTCAGGACCAAATGTTTGGAAAGGAAGTTGGCTGGCCACAGTATTTTTTTTTTTTTTTTAACTTATTCTGCTGCAGCTGCAAAATAGAAAATGAAGAAGAAGAAAAAAAAAATCCAACCTCCCCCCAACCAGAGACCCTTTTGGGAAAATTTTCCAATTATTTATTTATTCGTTTAAATAAATGCACTTGCACATTATACATTTGTGCTTACACATGCCGAAACCTCTTCATAATCTGTTGAGAACTTTGAAACAATTGTGTTTAGGTTAAGAACTCAGAGATCTATGTTTTCTGCAAGTGATTGGGTCCTTTGAATCAGGATTAAGTGTTGCATTTCTTGGCCTCTGAGGCTGTGTATCGCTGACTGAGCCCCCAAAGACGGCTTGCCTTGTTAGGGGCTATCCCCACATGGGCAAATAAGCAACATTAATATTGATTATGACAAAGTGCTTTCCAAAGTCTGCCTCAATGTTTGTGTTTAGCTTGTGCAACCTTGGCACTCACTTCAGTCTGTATAATTGCTGGCCTCTATTCTAGCACACAGTAGCAAACACCCCAGTAGAGGGTAATTTAGTCTGCTCTCTTCTTAGCGTGGCACTGCAGGCCCTTGAGTCTCTCTGAAATCTGCCTCTCTGCCTTCCAGCCTTGTCTGCCTCACTTGGAGCCCTGGGAAGTCACTCAGTGTCTCAGCACTGAACCTCCTCTGTCTACAATTCTGTCACCTTCTCCTTTGCCCCCCTGGCAAAGTTCTCCTCCTCCTTCAAGGCCCACCATCTTTCTGAAAATTTTCTTACCCCCTTCTCCCTCTCAATCTCCATGGGCAGAATTAAGCCTCCATAATTAGGTGGTATTTCATTTATACTATTACCACATGTACGGTGTGCTATAGTCTAAAGGTCTGGGTCCTCCCAAATTCATACGTTAAAACCTAAGCCCCAAGGTGATGATATTAAGAGGTAGGGCCTTTGGGGGGGGGAGGCTAATCACACTTATATATATTCTACAGGTACCCTCAGTGCCATTATTAAAAAGGCCGAGGGACTCTGTTTGCCCCTTCCACCGTGTGAAGATGCAGCCACAAGGCAGAGTGGAGATCGAGCCCTCGCCAGACACCGAATCTGTCAGCACCTTGATCTTGGAGTCCCCCGCCTCCAGAACTGTGAGCAATAAGTTTCTATTGCTTATAAATTACCCAGTCTAAAGTATTTTTATAACAGCCTGAACAGACTAAAATACGGTGTATTTTGCATTATCTAGAATATTATAATCATTATAATAAAAACAACTATCTTCAAGTACTTACTAGCTGCCAGAAATGGAGCTAAGAGCTATATCAAGTTATCTAAATATGATTTGCTTTTGCTCCAGTTTACAGATGAGCAAATGAATGTTCAGAGGCATTAAGTTGTCCAAATGCACATACCAAGCCAGTGGCTGAGCCAGCACTACCCAGCCAGTCTAATTCTGCAGCCTGTCTCATTCTTCACCCCTCTTCTCTTTGTCAGATTGGGAAGTTTGATGGAAAGTTTTCTGCTTTATCCACATTTGTGTTTGCTGTCCTAGGTATGTCAGGCCTCCAAATGGCAGCACTTTCCTTTCCAAGTGGATTTTCATCCAGATGTTGAAGACAGAAGCTTTTTGGAGGGAGATGATGAACAAATGGGTTTAGGCTGCTTGCTGATGGCACAGGCTGAGACCTCCGACGTTGCCAACAGACTTGGGACAGAACTGCCAGTCCCACAGAGGCGTGTGTGTGGGGTGCAATGGGGTGGAGGCGGGCCCATTGCGTTGGGTGACAGCCAGATAGGGAGAGAGACGAAGTACGAGGACAGATACCAGAGATGGGGCAACGATGCCTAAGGTGCAGTCTGCACTTGGAGTGTCACCATGAGCAGTCTCCTGGTGTTTGCTTTATGCTCCTTCCCATTTAATCTCCTGTTTTTTCATTTTTAGATGGAAAACAAGAGACTCACAGGGAGCTAAGCTACTTGTCCAAAATTATGTGGCCAGTAAGTGGCCAAGCTTCCATGGCTGGGGCCACGGCTATAAGTACAAATTTGTGCCTGGAGGAAAAGGGGCGTATTGGCTTATGCAGAAATGCTTAATGCATTGCTCAGCAATAGGTGGAAGAGCGAATGCCGTGCTCTGGTGTGGTAGGATGCCGCTGAACTTTGACGTGGCACACTTAACCAGCCTGCAAGAAAAATAAGGTATAAATGTAGCCACTCACCTTTACTTGACACCAGGGGTCTATGGTTGAATGCTACAGCTGCACTCTGCAAATGGGGACCGTTCATTAGGATGGGGAGCAGACAGTGAAGAAAAGTCATTCTCGGTAATATATCCAATCCACAGTGGCCCTTGGATGGGGCATGGGGAAAATCCCAGTGGCGAGAAGAAAGGGGATGCCACCCACAGCCTCACAACCCCACTGCTTTGAAAGTCAAGCCCGCCCCTTACATTTCAGGGCCCACATACCACGTGCCTAAATATTTAAAAGTTATAAATCAAACCAACAAACTGTTAAATAAAATGTGTTCTTACCCTTCTACCTTGACAAATCTAACTCTGTAACGATGTGGAAGGCCGGACTAGAATTCACAGTTCTCAAGCTCTTGGAGTTCTCTGCTGGAATGAGGTGATACCCCCCTGGCTGGGGCCCACTCTCCTTCACTTCCGATCCTCCACTGCAAACGGCCTTAAGTGCACATTTGTGGGTACGCCAGCCCACACATTCAAATTCTGTCCATGCCTCCAGCTTGCAGTTGCCCCTTGGCCACTCTGAGTCTAGGGTTGCATCCACGAGCAGGGTTATTTGAGCAGGGAATTCTGGTGTGTCAAGTACCTAAAGCGAGGCCAGATGAGGGTGTGGACTCCTTGCCCTGTGTGCAGGGGTATGGCTGGAGGGGAGCCAGATCCAGGCCCTCTAAAGCAACGGGTCTGGGCAGGGGCCTCTCTTGCTCAGGTGTACTCTAAAGCAATGAACCCTGATGACAAAGAAGTTGCATTTGTGAATAAAAGCTAAGGGCAGAGACCGGGCCTGTCTTGACCATCACCAGGCACTCAGCACAGTGCCTAACGCATAGTAGGTACTCAATACAGCATAACGGAACGAACTGCAATTGTAGAAGCCAGGAAGGATTTTTGAGCCATTGGTTGTGGGAGTACCAACGTCGCTGCATACTTTGAATTCTTTTTGTAGTAAAGTGAGATTTGAATACTAGTGATTCTCATCCCTTGTGTCAGTCAAGGTTCAATACCTCCCCACACCACCCTCGGGGGTATTATCAAAATACTAAGGAAGAGTTTAGTATTATCAAACACTAAAAGCACATGATTTTATGTTAAAAATGTGTGCATTTTATGGAAGCGCTGTATTGGAAACATTGAAAAAAGTTGTCTTCTTTAGGAACATTAACAATTGATATCACCTTTAAGCAGAGAAGCTTTGCATTTGAGCGCTAAAGCTTCCTGCGTTCCATCTTTCTCCAACCGGAAGGGGGATGAAGGAATCTTGCCTGGATCCCTTCAGGTCTGCACAGCTATCATCCCCCCTACTGTTTCCTTCAGAGCAGCGTTTCTTTTAGTGCTAGGTCTTTTATCTCCTTTGGGAGTCGTTGTCCTGTGCCCTGACTTCTGGGATCACAGTTGCCCAGTGCTGCACGTGGACAAGTGGAGTGGACCTCACATTGGTTCTCTTCTTGTTATCACAGTATCCTTCCTCGTGCGTGTAAGGAGCCTAACTTGGTCTTGCTGAGGTTACCACGACCCCCTCTGTGTGCCCAGAGTTGCATTCCTCTGGATAATTAATTACAAGTTTGATTGGGTTTCAACAATGCATTTGGTTAAAAATACACACAAGACTTCATGTTGGGAGATGCCACACCAGTGAATTTAGTTGTCCACATTTTCTAGTCCATGTTCAGGCCAAACATCTTTGGTGTTTTCCATCTCCTAGCCTTCCTTTGCCAAGGTTCATTTAAAATAATTAAGGTTTTGGAGAAAGACATCATGGTCATTCCAACCACAAGCTTTAAGAGATAGGATGAGCCAAATAAGGTTAAATAATGGATGACAAGGGAAGCCCTTTTCTTGACACCAATTTTAAATTTGCAAGAAACTTGAACCCTGGAACGCTCAACTCTCTTTCCACTCCGTGTATGAAGGATATTATTGTCATGAAGGAAGTCTTTGAAATGCTAAATAGGATGCTTGTGGTTTCAAAACATTTTCTCCTTCTCTGGTGCAGTCTCCCCACGGCTGTCTCCACTGCCCCCTCCTTCCTCCTACCACGATGTTCTGCCAGACACGCCACCTCCTCCCTGTGACCTCAGCCCTCTGACCGAACAGAAATGGCCATCCCACTAACAGATTGGAGATGTCCTCAGACCCCAAGGTTCCCCCGGTTCCCAGATTTCTTTGTCCAAGAACCTTAGAACAGCTTCTGACAGTCTAGACAACTGTTAGTGTCAGTGGCAACTATCAACTCTTTGTTCAGAGAAAACCAGCTTCCCAGGTAAGGAACACACACTTCACCTTTTTCCTACCTGACCAAGGGTTCCTATCTTCTGGGGCCACTCCCAAGAGTGGGGTAGTCTTTTTACCTTTTCTTTATCCAGGGGAAAAATGTGATTGATGTATGTCAATCCATCCTAGTTTTCTAGTATTTTTGGCAGCTACCAGATTTTCATACTTATTTCTACCCAGGCATCTGTGACAACCTCTCATGTAGCTGCAGGTGTGACATTCATGTGTAATACATACAGGCTTTGGGAGGAATTTGCCTTGAAAACTGCCCTAGGTGTCTATAATAGTCTTCATGGAGCAAATATTGTGTGTTATTCAAGGTTTTCTTGTTATTTATTAACCAAGGAACCCTATGTGTGGTTATGAGCTGTCTCTTAGAGCTGCGTTAATGAACCCATTCACGAGCCAGCTAGGATTTGATGAAAATCAGCCCATCACAAAAGTACCTGGCACAGGTGAGAATGCATCTTCTCCGTAATACTCTAGAGTAGTAATAAAAGAGAAGGGAAGATAAAGACAAAATTCCCTGTTGGACATAAACGCTTTGAATGGAATAGCAGGAAAAAGAAAAAAGAGGTGAAATGCATTGAGTTGGATGCTTGGATTTCCAGTTCAAGATGACAGGCTGAGTTCAAAATCTTTTCTCTTCCAAAAATCTCTTTGAAATGGTAGGAAAAAAATAAAGCACAAATAGTGCTGGAAGACAAAAATTAATACCATGAGAAATTGAATTTCTAGACAATAATACAAATGGGATAATGTTTATGGCAGAGGAAAAAACCCAACCGTGTCCTGAAACGGTCACAGGAGAAAGCTCCCGTGCAGGTAAGGGGGCTTCCCGCAGCCTGGAGAGACAGGCACAGAGGTAGCAGTGACACAGGTTGGCGAAGGAGTGGTATGATCGGGAGGACAGGGGTTTCTGGGAACAAACTCTCATGCTCTGCCTTCACCCCAGCGCTCTCCTTGCCCTCCTATCCTGCAGGACGGTTGGCTGGGCCTTTGGAGGAAACAGTTCTTTATACAAGAATGTGTGTGTGTGTGTGCTCAGCATGGAGTCAAGGTGTGGACACGGCAGCAGACAGTAACGCCAAACAGAAGAGCTGAGCAAGGGCGACTCAAGAGGCATGTCTATGTGTCTTCTCTCTCCCTGTGTCATTGTGTATGGGGTACACAGAACAGGCAGCCACCAGGAAAAAAGAAACTTAGGGGATGTGGATAACAGATTTTTAGAAAACTTTATTGTTCAATCTGCAAGGTAACTCCCTTCTCTGTTTCCCTACAAAACTCCAGGAGATGCTCAATGTTCTTGAACTGGAATTTACATGTTTGGGGAGGAGAGAGGTGATGATGTTAGGCTCAAGTGGCAACAGAACAAAAGCATGATAGACCAAGGAGACCTAATTTTTATAAGGGTTACAGGGAGTCAGTATGAGACATTTGAGGAAATCCACTATATTAAGAACTAAAATGACAACAGTTGAAACCCCAGAATCGTGTAATGCAGGGAACAGAACTTAAAAGGAAAAGAATCATAACAATTATCTTCAGGATATTTGAGAATAGGCTGTAATTAAAAAACAGAGAGGAATCATAAAAATTACTCAGAAATATAAAAATGTTTCCCAAAGAAAATTTAGTAAAAGGCTTAATGTGGATGTACCTGAAGAAAGAATTAGTAATTTGAAATATAAAGTCAAGGATGTCTGGAAACAGAGAATAAAAATCCTGATAGCCTGTAATCCTAGCTACTCAGGAAGCTGAAGCAAGAGCATCGATTGAGCCCAGGAGTTCGAGGCTGCAGTGAACTATGATGACTCCACTACACTCCAGCCTGGGTGACAGAGTGAGACCCTGTTTCTAAAAATTAAAAAAAAAAAAAAAAATTTTAAAAATCCTGAGTTGATGATGTCAGAGCTCTAAGGAATAAAGGGAAAATCCTAAACACTTTAAGAAAGAAGATTTTTTAAAAATGAAATAAAAGATAAAAGAAAAAAAGAAAAGAAAGAATGAGAAAGAAAGAAAAAGCAAAACAAACAAAAAGAAATTTAAAAGGCTCAAAATCAGGAGTATGAGAACACAGGTCATAGTGACCACGATGCACTAAAACCAGAAATAAATAAAAGAATGGAAGGAAAAAAGAAATATAATTGGATTTTAAAATTCTAGAAAACTATTGGATTGAATAAGATATAAAATGAAAATTAGATTGAATATAATAGGAAATGCAAATGAAGCTGGGTCTTGGAAGAAGGAAATACATCCTTCTGGAAAGCGTTGAAGAGAAGCAGCAACAACAAAGAAACCATAATAAGCATGTGCATTAGTGTGGATGTTAAGGGGATTGTTTTAAAAGATTTGATAATTATGTATAAGTTTTATTCAAATTGTTGAAGTTTTCATAAAATAAATGACTTTCTATGAGGAAAAAATTACCAAAATTGGTTTGAGAAGATATTGAAATAATGGTAGAGCTACTCACAGACTTAGTTTTGAGAGCAATTTCTAGCAAGCCTTTAAGGAATAGGCAAGTGCCAGGTTATTTAACTGTTTCATGGCATTAAAACACATGCATATACACACACGTGAACACACACACACACAGCTTCCAACTCATAGTGTGCTGTAATAGTATTAAAATAAATATCAAAATAGATCATATAAACAACTTCACATATGAACAATTAAAAAATACTAAGTAAATTTTTAGCAAATTTAACCCTATAGAATATTAAGAGAATAACGCATCATTTCCAAGTGGGTTTTATACCACAAATGTGAAGATGATCCAATGTTAGCAAATTTCTGTTACATTAATAGTTTAAGGTAGCAAAACTGATGCTTTTGATAGATGCTGAAAAGGCATTTGGTAAAAATCAACAATCATTGCAAATGTAAAAAAAAAGAGATTAGGTTCCAATATATCTGTTGTGTAAGAGGAGGGAATTACGATCTTCTAGTAGCTAGCTATTTGGGAATCGTGAAACAGCTGGGCTTTTCCCTTTTATTTATTTATTATTTTAACGTTTGTAAAAAGTACTTGACTAGCAAATGTGCTTTCTAGGAAAAAATAAAGACAGATTTTCATGAGATTGACCTCGAGTAACACTCTGGCCCAATATGGAACGTGTTTACAGCTATCTTGGCCTTCAGAAGTGTTAGGTTAATTGAAGAGTCATAGATTTCTAAACAGTTTTCATCAAATAGGCGTTTCTAATTACTGTGCACTTTAAAAGTATGCATTCTGGTATTCTAGTCAAAATAACATTAGAGGAAGCACTCAATGGTTCAAGATTTACACATGATTTAAGAGTACATTTCAAGGTCATCTCACTTGTAGGAATTATTTCAGTGCCCAACCAATCATTCTATCTTTAATTTAGAGACAGGCAATTCTGTGTAATTGGTAATTCTGCTTCTCACTCTGACTTCTGGGAATACGTGGCGGCCACATAACATCAATCAATTAATATGACCAGATTTGAAAAGATGGCTTCACCAGGATGTACCAGATTTAATGCAGAATCTCTTTGGTGTTTTATAATATTTCAACTACTTAAGAATCATCATGGCAAGAGCTCGGACCAGTCAGTTCAGATGTTCACCTCGAAAGAACGGGTTCCCAGTAATCTGTCTGATGCAAACCAGCTGAGGGTCAAGCCTGCGCAACAATAAGCCTAGATTGCTCCCAACTGGGCCGTGGTTTCATGTTGTCCGTGGAGTAATTGAATTCTGTTTGGTTTGAGCTACAGTCTCTTGGAGGATTCATTTAGTTTCAGAGTTTCGATCAAAAGCGTCACACTTAAAACTCTGTTCTCAATTGCCCCTTCTGGGTTGCTGCTTTTAGTAGTTGTACCATTTCCATAATATTTAAACTACATCCTCACCCTTCTTCTTCTGACTTTACGGTTCATATCAACATCAGCATTATCCTTAGTCATTTGAGCTTGAAATGTACGAGCAGGTATTTGGTGGTGGCAGGTTGGAGATGGCCAATGTCATGGTGGTTCTCAGGAGGCTGGAGAGCTAGGAAGACAGAGATTCTGCCTCCAGTAGGTCTAGCACGATGCAGCAGGCCAAGGGAAAGGCAGAACGTGATGCCAGACAGCAAGCAGTCTCAAGGTCAGTGAGGAGGAAGAGGCAGATGAAACTTCTAGTCCCAGAGTCCTGGGTAGGGTCTCAAGGCACAGAATGAGGTCCTGGCGTGCAATGTAGGGCTTGGATGCAGGAGTCCATGAGAATGACCTGGTTATTTGTACTTGAGAAAAAGAAGTTTGAAGAAGAAATATCCATGCTCAAGTCTGGTATAACTTTGAAGGTTGAGGCAAACAATGGATCCTCATCAACGTAAGGCTTGCTAAAGCCTATGCTCCTCAGAGCTGGCTGTGTCATCCAGCCTGCCCTTGGATTGCAACATGTGGAGACTTATAGAATCTAGAGGAGCTAAAGAAACGAAAGAGAATGAGATCTGTTACCCCGGGGCTGGGCTTCCCCACTTCTCTGATGGGGTGTTTCCAAAGCTTCATTGCTAAGTTACACCCATAGATCGTGTGATCTCTGTTGTTTGGGTAAGTACTTATATATCAATAGCTATTGCAAGAGTTGTACCCATTCATATGCAGAGGTTTCAGAATAAGCAACCTTCGGAAGAGTGAAATAGGCTGGTGGTTATTGGTGCTCACAGAACTCGATGGTCAGGAATATATAACTTTTATCATTGTTGGGGAGAAGGCAGAAAGAAATGGTTAGAAATAGACCTTCATCAGATGACCAGGTTTTGTTCCTCTTGCCATCTGATTGGCCAGGGCCATGTCCCAAGGCTCAGAGAAGCCATCTCTGTGCATAGGTAGCCCACTGGGGGGGGGGGCAGATTGCAGGGGGTAGCTAGGCCCCAGGAGTAAGGGGTTACACTCAGTTAGGATAGGCCCCAATTTGTGGCTTTGGCAAGCAGGAGTCTTTGTTTTGAAGAGCTGCATGGCTCCCCTCAAGCTGTATTTTAGGGAATAAACTGTAGGTCTACTGGTTTGCTGAGGATATTCCTAATGTCACAAAACACAGGACAGTGAGAAAAGTGTGTGAGTGGATGGGAGCTAAGTACTAGGAAGGTAAAGTTCAGGTTTGAGCTGTAAGATGCTGGCTGCATTATTTAAAGTTGTGGAAAGAACACAGGTGCAGGTCCTTTGTCTGCCTCAGTGTCTGTTGCATTGTTACCACCCAGCACACTACCTGGCATGCAGTGGTGCTCAATAAATATTTGTTGAATAAGTGATTACAGAGCTGGATTTGGCTCTGCCACTTGCTAGCTGTGTCGCCTTGAAAAGTCATTAAATCCCTCTGAGACTTGTTTTTTACCATTAAAAATGGAATAGTATATACATAAAGTGCATAAGAGGTGCTAAGCAAATAGGTGTTACTAATGATGATCATGCTCTGTCTCCTTTCCAGACTATAAGTTACTTGAGGAGAAGACGTTGCCCTATTCGTTTTTGCAGACTGTGGATTCGGCACACCATTTTTACTTTTTACTTTATAAAGCTCGGCAAATGTGTCTTTGCTGAATAGCAATGTATATGGTGCTTCCACGAAGGGCAGCCCAATGTTATGTTAAGAACACAGACTCTGAAGCCAGATGCTCATGGTGAAGTTCTGGCTGTACTACTTAGGGGGTATGTGACACGGGGCAATTAACAACCCTTCCTTGCCTCAATTTCCTCATCTAAAATATAGAGATACTATAGCATGTTTCTCACATAGTTATTGTAAAGATTAAATGAGATAATATATGTAAAGCACTTAGAACAGTGCCAGGCACATGGTAAGTGCCATTTAAGTATTCCTAATTCTTAATTTCAATTCAATTTTTAAATTTTTTATTTTGAAATGAGAGTTCACGTATACCTTCACTCAGCTTCCCCTCAAGTTAATGTCTTAATGACCACAAAGTAATGATCGAAACAAGGAAATTAACACTAGCTACTGGTTAATACAAAACTATTATATGATCTACAAACTTTATTCAAATTTTGCCAAATTTCCCACGAATGTCCCTTTTCTGGCCCAATCCAGGATCTGATATTGCCTTTAGTTGTCATGTCTCCTTAATTACTCCAATGTGTAACAGTTCCTCAGTCTTTCATGTTGCTTTGAAGAATGCTGGTCAGTTATCTTTCAAAGTCTCCCTATAGTTGGATTACTCTTATGATTGCTAAGGATTTAGGCTGAGTTTATGTATATCTGGCAAAGCTCCACACAAGTGTTTCTGAGTCCCTCTCAGTGTATCACATTAGGAGGTACACAATGTTGATGTGACTTGTCCCTGGTGATGTTATCATTGTCTGGTATCCATATTTTTCCACCATAAAGCTACTATTTTCATTTATAATTAACAAATGTCTTATGGGTAGGTGTTTTGAGACTATGCAAATATCCTGGGTTTTTTTAAAATCAAACTCTTACCCACTAATTTTAACAACTGCTGATGGATTTTGACAGCAGTAACTATGACCATTGCGTTTGCCTAATAGTGATTTTCTATTTCCATTATTCCTTCTACATTTATTAATTGGAATTATACTGTAGGGAAAGCTCTTTCTTTCCCCTTATTTATTTAGATCAGTTGGAGTTATGATTATTTATTTTATTGCTGTTGTTATGTATTTTGTTGCTCAGATTGCTCCAGCTTTGGCCATTGGGAGTTCCTTCAGGTTGGTTCCTGTGTTCTTGCAACGTGTAGCCAGCATGTTTTGGAGTGCTTACATATTGTATGGCACACAAGATAGTCCAAACTCGTCTTGTGTTTTCCCTGCCCCAGCCCTGCAACCAACCACTTCTCCAATGAGTCCTGGC
>VBSM01002959.1:1184400-1223522 GCA_008086735.1 Cheirogaleus medius
TTTTTTTTTTTTTTTTTTTTTTTTACTGGAGAATGGTATTTAGAAACCAAGATCTGGGTGATAGGTGTGCTTGTTGCTATTGGGGTGTCATTACTTCCAGATCTTCTCAGTGGACAGAGTTAGGAAATATGTGTATGTATACTCACATACATATATACACATTTTTAAGAATTTAGTTTTAATTAGTTAGGAATAGATACATTTTATATCCTCTTTAAGCGATTTTTCAAAGAGACACAAATGAGGAACCACCAGCTTGCTTAGCAATTTTACATATTTACTTATTGCTTCAGTAGGTATAAAAGCTCTGTCTAATGGCTCAAGCAGAATTAACTCTCTTGTCTTGAAGAAAAAGAAAATAAAAGGCTTTGCTCCCTCTTGTGGTCAAACTGAGTAATTGATATTTCATGACCTCGGGACAAGGGTTGAATGTATGAATGAGATAACAGAGCAACATGCAATTTGTTACAGATATTGACATATAGGGTGATATATATGATTGGATAGAATTAGTGTGTGACGATCCTGTAGCAGGAAAGAACCCAAAGGGGGTAATTTATAGCTAATGCTTGCCTGGGTTGCTTGAGAACATAATAAAACCAAAATTTTACAAAAGGTATTCAAATAGATCATCCCTTTGGATTCTAACAACAGTCTTGTGAGGCAAGTAGAGCAGATTTTTTTATTATACCCACATTACAAATAAGGAATCAATCTCAAAGAAGTTAAATTACTTTCTTAAGTTTATATAGCATGCTTGGGAGAGAGCTGGAACTTGAATTGAACTTGTATGGTAAGGAAGAGTTGGTCTGTTTTGTCATTGTTAGCACTCTGCTCTTTCTGCTAAAGGATTTATAAATATGTCAAACATTCATTACCATTGAAGAAAATTACAAAACTTTAACCCCGGAAAATCTGGCCCCATAATTTAAAAAGGAAAGGAAGAAAGGAAGGAAGGAAAGAATGAAAAAAGAAACATTTCCCACATTTTGACTCTTGGAAATATTTTTAGAAGTTCATAAAAGTGAGAAAAAGACAATCCTAACCATCAGTGAAGTTTTTTATCAAGTTAACACCTAGTTAAAACAGGTAATGGAAGCCTTATAAATACAAAATCCAGACTCTCAATAAACTTCCTACCACCAGATGTGGACTGAGCTACACCCCAGTCTGGGAAGTTGGCCACCGTAAACCCTCTGAGAGCCGTAGACGAGCCATATAACCATCTCATTCCATGCGATCACTGGTCTTTGTAGTGTTACTCGTGCTTTGGCTGAATAGAAATATCACCATAAATCTATTCCTAACTAAAAGGCTGCATTTTCTCATTTTCATTTAGACAGATTTAAAAATAGGGAAGAAATTGATCAATAGACTCATCTTTCTGCAATCATCTGAGAGGCCAAAATGGCCTTGGGCATGATGTATGACATGGACAATGTGAATCTCTAAAAGCTTCTGGTCTTTCAAGGTTATTACAGAGACAACCACGGGAAGTAATAAAGCTGTGTCGTTTACTTAAAGTGAGGGCCCTAATCTTCTCTCTCCTGGTACTTCCTCTCCTTTTTCTATTTTAAAAGTGCTGACTGGACAATACGAAAGAAAAGAAAGATGCCAATTTTAAACCTGTAGGGAGTCCATTTGGTGAATGGATTCTAGGAAGGTAAAGTCTATCAAATATTTCACAAATGAAAGTTGGTGTGAGGTTAACTTTCAAATTGATGCCAGACTTAAGCCTTGGAATGTGTCATTTTTGTCCAAGTAGCAATGAAGGAATGACACAAAAAGACTTCCCCCCCACCTCGCATGCCTGCTGGGACTGACAGAGTTCCAAGTAGACCCGCAGTATCTGGACCTGGCAGGTTTGCATGAAGTTCAAAGGAACTGTTCGTATCTCTGATGTACTGTGAAATGTAATTGCTAAATCTGGTTTGGAAAATAAAATAAGGGAAATATGCTGTGAAATAGAATTTCCAAGACTAGTTGGGAGAATAAACAAACACAAATAAAACCAGTGAAAATGTATGCATCAGACACTCTTTGAGGTCAAGGCTATAAAGGGAACCTGCAGGTTCTATAAAATTCTTCTCGTCTTTTTCTCCTTGTCCTGAGCTAGCCAGTGAGGAGACAAAGAGCAGGCTCGTGTCAACATCTGGCTAGTGTCTAGGAGTGAGCAATAGTGCTCTCCT
This sequence comes from Cheirogaleus medius, assembly GCA_008086735.1. Taxonomy (NCBI): domain Eukaryota; kingdom Metazoa; phylum Chordata; class Mammalia; order Primates; family Cheirogaleidae; genus Cheirogaleus; species Cheirogaleus medius. Next base: position 1,186,590 of record VBSM01002959.1, read on the forward strand.
CCCACACACAGGTGCTGCCATGGGATGTCTGGACGCCACATGGCACAACCCACAGAAAGGCATGCCGGGAAGGGAATGGGTGCGCCCTGTGTTCTGGTCCATTGCATCCACGGGCACAATCCCCAGAGTGACACACGGAATAGAGGCATCCTCATTTCCAGCCAGTTCTATGCAGCAGGAAACACAATGACCATGGCAATTCCTTCCTGTCCCCTGGAAGCCTGGGGAAGGCAGGAGGAGGGTCTTCAGTGCATAGCCATCTGGCGCCTGCTGACCAGGTCATGCAGAAATGATGTTCTGTGATTAAACCATCTAAACACCAACCTAAATGGGATGACAAGAACCACTCCAGGGTTAATCCACCTTATAAGATAACTTGTAAACCCCCTGAGCCATGTGGATCTCGCTTACCTGGCCACCACCTCATTGACCATCCTGCATGACACCAATCCACCAGCTCTCGAGGGATCTCTTTTCCCATTCAATGCAGTGGGTGCTGCTGCTTCCGCAGCCTGGAATCCAGGGGCCAAGTTGCTAACGCCCTGACATTCTGCTCAGGTGTCCCTTCTCCAGGAAGTCTCTGCATTTCCCAATTTTCTTCTCCACTCACTGCTTGAGAAGGATTCTGAGATTGAGTCTGGGGCCAGTGGGAAGGGGTGCTTGAGGTCAAAGTCTAGCACAGGTGGGGGAGGGAAGTGGAGGGAGGCGGGCCATTCCAGGGTAAGTTGTGGTTGGACTCTTCCCCATCTTCATTGAGCCACCTGCTAGCTAACCTGTGACTTGTTCTCCTACGTGAACTCCCCTATCAGGAAGGAGTACCCTGAGCCAAAGACCAGTGACAGGAAACTCACCAGACCACTTTCCTGTAGAAAGCAATACATCGGCCTTTGGGCTTACCTCTAAGTATCCAAGCATTTAGTCTGTGTGGGTCCATCTGCCGCAGCCTGACCACCCCCAGCACGCTAAGAAAGCATGGTTCACATGCTGAGACACTGAACCAAGGTGCTGGCCACTTCGAGCCTTGCTTGGGTAGCCAGAGGCCCCCATGATATCTTTCACCACAGAGGATGGCTGGGCCCAGTGGACCTTCTATTAAACTCAGGCTTTCCTTTGCAGACTCAGGACACAGTGGACATGTTCCAGCAAAGGAGAATGAAGAGGAGGAAATATCTAGGGGATTTGATCCTTGTGGTCATTTTTCAGACAAAAATGTTCCATCCATCCCTTTCCTCAAGCACAGGGATTTGGTACCTGGATTGTCTAGGTCATTACATTACCTTGGCATTTGAAAAGAAAATTGTTTTGTGTGTCTGTGAGAAAGAGACTTAATGTACTTTATTCTTTTGAAGTCTGCCTCCGCTCTGGGGTTCTATGATGACAACCGATGATACCCTTGCAGGTAGTTTTGTAACATGAAGCCCACACATAGAGCTTTTTTTAAATTATTATTTTGTAAAATTGCACTTCTAAAATTACTTAAGAGATGCCAATTCTTAAAACTAGCCTTTATTTAATTAGTTCTGAATGACAACAGCCCCAAACTAAGGTAGAATCTGAGAGGTGGGAGCACTATGGAAATTTCCACAGCTAATCTCCTGCATATCCCTGACACGAAAGCTAATCAAGAGACTATCGCGGCATAAAAGAGTGAATGACTAAGAGAAAATTAGGAAAACTGTTGTAAAATTCACAAAGAAAAGTCAGAACATTTCAGTTTCCTTGGAACTGAATAAAAATGTAGACCTTCCTGGTCTTTTTCTACCTTTCCCCATGAGACCTAAATGCTGGTCGTTTTTTATAGAAAAGGCGCTCAGATTGACACCTTACGGATTTCTAGTGCCTTCCAACGTAGCAACACGTTTACGAGCAGGCCTGTGGAGACAGACTGCCTCCATCTGCATCTGGGCACTGCTGTTTACCAGCCTGTGGCATTGGACAAGTCACTTCCTCTTGGCATCTCACTGAACTCATACGTAAAGTGGGGGTCCAAACAGTGCCCCCCTCACAGCCCTGTGGAGAAGAATGAGCTCGTTCACATCAGAGGCTTAGCATTCTTGCAGGCTTGTGGCCAGGCTCAATTGATGCTACAATATTACTTTGTTAATTTGTGGGAGTAACCAGCCCCTCTTCTTGGTACTGGAACCATTTCTAATTGGTCAGTAATTGCTTGGCTATGTTTTGACGGTGGCATTGAATGGGCAGAGTTTTCTAGTAAATGCTCGACAGGTATAAAATGTGCAACTGTCTTTGTAACTTCTTCGTAAGCTCACTTGAAGGTAAAGACATTGTGTCATTCATCTTTGTGGTGCACATGTTAGGTAGCACAGGTTTATATAGTAGGTGCTCAGTAAACTCTTCAATAAAAAATATTAAAGCTCTGAATGTGAAATCATAGAAGTGCTTTGTTTTGTGAAATCTTACGTCTAAGCAGGGCTGATCTAAACTGAAGGGATTCTGGTGATACCTGAAGAAATGAGCAATGGTATCTAGACAGGTGCCATTTAGTAGAACTTTCTGTGATGATGGAAATGTTCTCAATCTGTGCTGTCCACTAGTGGGATTGCCCCTGTGAATAGCCACTGCACTCCAGCTGGGCAACATAGTAAGACCCCTATTTGTTATTTTTTAAAAAAAGTTACACAACACCCCTGGGAGCCAGGGGCTCAGTGGAGACTTTGGGTTTAGGCTTTCCTGCTGTGTTCTAGAACTCTAGAACTGTTTCTCAAAATATCTGTATCCAAGAACCAGGTTTTCCCCCCCAAGCTTTCACAGACAAATACTTTTGTAAAATATAATAAAATTATTATATAAAAACAATAAATATATATTTTATATAATAACATACAAAATACAAGCCCTAATTTTTTCCAACATGTTATTGTGAACATTTTTAAACATACAGAAAAGTTGAAAGAATTTCTTTCTACAGTGAACACCAATATACCCACCACCTGTATCAAAATATAGAACATTTCCATCATCCAGAAAGTTCTCTTATGCCTCATGCCAGCCAATTTCCACAAGGGTTTAACCACAGTCCTAATTTTTTGTTATTAGATTCAACAAGAATAAAATTACTTTTATCAAACTGCCATTAAAGTTTCTAAATACACTCTCTTAATTCCTGACCTGACCTCCTCAGGCACTAGTGATTAGCAGCTCCTAAACCAGCCCCATCTGGGGGCCACTGTGTGAGTGAATCCCATTCTGAGATGTTGGGTTTGCAGCCACGGGCTCAGTGACTGTATGTCCTCAGCTACTTGCTTGGAAGCCTCCAGAACAAGTGCCTCCCACATGAGGACATCCTCTGCCTTCCTCTACTCATTCCTCATACTTTTGTTCTTTTCACCTCCAGAGGGAGTGAGGAAGAGACTAGAAAGCAGATGGCGGATGGGAGAATAAGGGGAGCTCCCGTCTACTCCCTCTCCCTTCTTCACCCACAGGGGGAGCAAAAGGGGTCCCAGGGTGGGAATCTCAAATGCCAGGAATGATCCCTCCAGGACACGTTGCAGGCTCCCCTCCTCTTCCACTCCCGCCATGCCTGCGGGTGGTCTCCGTGTCTCAGCACAGGGCAAAGTGTGGTGGGTTGAGCCGCAGGTGGCAGCTGCCTCCTCAGATTCTGTGAGAGGCTAACCTAAGGTGGGTAATCCCCACCAAAGCCATTCTAGAAGAACGCGTCTTCCCCCGCTGGCCTCACCCAGACACTGGTGTATTTAGTTACTTCACTTTGAAATGAGTTAATGGCACCTGGGCACTGCTCACAGCCCCTCCCCCGCCCCACCCCCAGTGGATGTCAGACACAGCTTTCAGAGCTTGGCTCTCAGGTTGAAGTTTTGGATTTGCAGACCAGTCCTCTGGAGGCAGAGCTGCCCCTAATTTAGGGTTGGCTCCATGGCACACTTGGTCGTCCCACAAATAATGAGTGTGTCCTGTGTGAAATGTACCCACTGCAGGCTAGAAGGCTCCTGCCACAGGGAGCTGTGGTCCCTCCCTGAGCGCCTACAATCTGGCTGGGAAGGGAAAGCACAAGTGGCTAGTACACGAGCGGGAACTAACGCTCACTAGGGCCTTATGGAACATTTTGTAAAGGAGGAGACTGAGGCACGGAGGAGTTAAGTAACTCTCCCAAGTCCCCACAACTCAATAGTGGGACCAGAATTTATGTGGGATTAATAAGCAGGAGTCAGCCCTCAGACCCAGGCAGTCTGGCTCAAGAACTCAAGTTCCTAACCAGCATACCCTAACACCCCCCTCACAGTTGCTAACTTTGTGGGTGCTTACTATAGGTGAGGTTCTCTTCAAAATGCTTTGCATATATGAACTCAGGATTAATGGATTTCCAAGAAGATCCAAGTGGAATCCAGGAGTTCCAAAGGAAGGATCATTTTCAGAGAGTGCTTCATAGACAAATGTTTATTAAACTGTTTTACATATTAAGATCTAATCTAGAATCCAAACTTTCCACAAGATGTTTCTGATTAAATTCATTTGTTTAAAACCAAAAAGTTCTGAAGGACGTATGGGCATGTTTGAGGCACTCCTTGACAATTTCAGAAGCAGTATAGAAAACTGTTAACTTAAGACCCAGCTGAAATCTTCAGAATTTCTGATTTGGAGTTTTCTGGACCTATGGTAGAAAGAGGAATGATAGATAAAAAAATCTTGAGTTCTGTCTGTGAGCTTTCATGTAAGTTCTCTAGGATTCAACTTCTCATGTATAAAATGAAGATTAGTTCAGGTCACCAGTCTCAGCTTCATCACCACGGCACTATGGCAAGTTTCTGTCTTTGTAAGAAAAAAGGTAGAACTGTATGATGGAATTTGTATATAACTCACAGCCTATCTTATCCGTGCAATAGCCTATGATCTGGGCACATCCCATGCATAAAGCATGAGAAAGTCATCCATCCTTGCTATGTGTTACCAAGGGAAGGAAGTCAGGAATTGCTGGACTGTATGATCTCTAGGGCTCCTTCCAGAGCTAAACTTTGCATCCCAGTGCCTCTGCACCTGTGTCCAAGAGGACACCTGCCCCAGCCTGCTGCCACTGCCCCCACCTCAGAAAGTATTCCTCCTGCACAAATCACCTCAACAAAAACACAACCACCAATCAGTCCTTACTTAGCTGTCACAAGGACTGCATTTTCATTTTGGAACAGAGGGCTACAGATTGGGAGTGAAGCTGTGTTTTCCAGACAAATCACTGCTCCAAGTTTACAGATAAATCTGCTAAGAAGATCATTAAGCTGAAATTGCAATTTTGTTGTTTGCTTTTTTCTGTTAATAAATCTCTGAAGTCTAAAAGCATAGTAGGACCTTTCCCTCCCTTCCTCTCTTTCTTTCTCTAGCCTCTGTCCTTCCCTCCCTAGAAGAACTGTCAAGACCAGCATCGGAAAAGCAAGGGGGCGGTGTGTGTTTGTGTGGCATGGAGGTGGTATTCTGCCCAGTGGCCAAGGAGGCAGCAGTGTTGCAGGGGTGCACAGAGGCGGCAGGCAGAAGAGGTAGCTGGTATGGTTGGAGATTGGTTACATGAGCCAATTGGTTACATGGGAGTCAAGAAGTTGAGAAAAATGGGAGCCAGATTTTTCACTGTTAAACAAGTTATTTACAAACATGGAAACAAGACTAGAAAGATGCATTACATAATGATAAAAGCATAAATCCACCAAGAAGATATAGCAGTCTTAAGTGAGTGTGTGTGCACCAAACACAGAGCTGTAAATGATGGAACTGAAAGGAGAAATTGACAAATTTACGATTACAGTTGAATATTTCAGCACCCCTCTCTCAGCAATTAATAGAACAACTAGATATAAAACTAGCAAGAATGTAGAAGAATGCAACACCATCACCGACAGGATCTAATTGGCATTTATAGAACATTCCACCCAACTAAAGCTGAATATACATTTTTAAGTGCCCATGGAACATATGCCAATATAGATCATATCATGAGCCGTAAAACAAACCTCAACAAATTTAAAATAATTGAAATCACACAATGTATGTTCTCTGACCACAGTGGAATTGAACTAGAAATCAATAACAGAAAGATAATAGAAAAATTTTCAAACCCTTGTATATTAAACAACATTCTTCTAAATAATCCATGGGTCAAGGAGGAAGTCTCAAGGGAAATAAAAAATACAACATATTGAAATTTGTGGGACATAGTCAAACCAGTACTGAGAGGGAAACTTATGGCACTAAATTCATACATTCAAAAAGAAAAATTCTCAGTAATTTTTAAAAAATATCTTTAAAGTCTCATCTAAACAGCCATCTTAAGAACCTGGAAAAAGAAGAACAAATTAAACACAAAGCAAATAGAAGAAAAGAAATGATAAAGAGCAAAAATCAAGAAAACTGAAAATAGGAAAACAATAGAGAAAATCAATGAAACAAATAATGAGTTCTTTGAAAAGATTGATAAAATTGACAAACACCTAGCAAAATTGACAAAGTAAAGAAGAAAGACACAAGTTACCAACATCAGGAATGAAACGGGGGCTATTACCACAGACCCTGCAGATATCAAAAGGATAATAAAAGAAATTACAAATAATTCTACACATATAAATTTGAGAATTTAGATGAAATCAACCAATTCTTCAAAAAAGGACAAACTACCACAACTCACCTAATAGTAAGGGAATAATGTGAACAGCCCTATAACTCTCAAGGAAAATGAATTCATAATTTTTAACACTTCACCCAAAAAGAAATCTCCAGGTTCAGAAGATTTGACTAGAGAATTCTACCAAATGTTTAGAAGAATAAACACCAGTTATACATAATCTTTTCCAAAAAAACTGAAGAGAAGGTAACACTTCCCAATTCATTTTATGCAGCATATTACCCTGATACCAAAAACAAACAAACATAGTTCAAAAAAAGAAAAGTACCAATATCTCTCATGAATATAGACACAAAAATCCTTAACAAAATTTAAGCAAATAGACTCAAAGAATATATAAAAAGTATTATACAACATGTCTAAGTGATGTTTATTCCAACGATACGAGTCTGGCTCAATATTGGAAAATCTATGTAATCTATCATAATAATAGGCTATCAAAGAAAAATCACATGACTTTATCAATTGACGCAGTAAAAGCATTTGACAAGATTCAACATTCATTCATGATAAAAACTCTAAGAAAAATAGGAATAGAGGAATATGTCCTCAACAAAATAAAGAGCATCTAAAATAACCTACAGTTAAAATTATATTTAATAATGAAAGGCTGAATGATTTCCTTCTAAGTTTAGAACGAGGCAAAGATGTCAATACTCACCACTCTTATTCAACATAGCAGCAGAAGTTCTAGCCAGTGGAATAAGGCAAGAAAAGGAAATCAGAAGGAAAGAAATAATCATCGCTATTTGCAGATGACCATGGTTGCCTATGTAGAAAATCCCAAGGAATCCATAAAGAAACCAAAAACTCCCAGGAGTTCACTAGAAGTGAGTTCAGCTAAGTTGCAGGATACAAAATCAACTTACAAAAATGAATTGCATTTTCATATAGCAGCAATGGTCACACTCATCATTAATAACATTATAAGAAAATGGCATTTAAGCAGCAAGTTGGTAGACATATATTGACTCAAGAGCCAGAAGCTCTAGGACCCAGCTTAAGTTACAAAGTGAACTTTGGTCAGTTCACTTAGCTTGGTCCCTCCATTTTCACTTTTTGGCATATGAGTACATCAGACTCATGATTTCTATAAAAACTTCAGCTCTTATATTCTGTTGGTTCTAATTTCATCATATTAAAATAACTTTATTATTATAAGAAATGAATGTTTATTATTTGGTAGAACATACATAAAGGCAAAAGGAAAAAAAATATAGCCATGATCTCATAACTCAGAAAAAAGAATCTCAATGTTAATATTTTGGTGTTGTTTTTCCTTATAGTTTTTTGTCCTAAGCACATATACATACAGAAAACATAAATTATACACACTATACACACACATACATTTTTTACGCCCTGAAGGTCATAGTCTCTATACAATTCTGTATCTGACTTTTTCACCTGATATTATTTTGTAAGCATTTCCCCACATCTTTAAAATTCTTCAGAAATGCAATCCTTACTGGCTGTCTACTATTCCATGGAATGGAAGATCTACATTTTATTTCCCCAGATTCTTAGTTCCTTCAAGCCTGCCTCTCTGTGTTCAGAAGGGAATTGTGGCTGCTTTGTGGCATCTGCCCCAAACACAGTTTTAGGCTTTTACACAAGCCTCCCCAAACACCTCCATTCACTCACATCAGGAATCAAAGTATGACCCAGAGGACGCCAGCCCCGCTCCCCAGCGGTGTGGGGCTGCAGCCCCAGCTGCCTGCTTAGAGCCCGAGGCCCCACCTGCTAGCGGAGGGAGGAGGTGGGCACTTCAGTGGAATGAATGCGCTCTTTTCATGGCAGTGACATAGCTAGAAGAAGGTAGGGTCTCTGAGAAAGAGAGAGGCTGTGAAAAGGATGAGGAAGGTAAATAGAAGAGAGAAGGGGGGAAGCGCTTCTGCTGAGGCAGCATCTTGTTGAAACTTCTCAGCTTTCACCTCCGAGCTTCCCGGAGCATCCCCTGCCTACTTTCTATTCCCCAAGACATCCTTGGGTATGGCTGGCGCTGGGCCATCCACATGAAAACGCACAATAAAAACAAAATCTGCAGCAGGCACAGCAGCCCAAAGAGGATCTTCTAGTCAAGACCACAGAGCACGGCTCCAACCCAGCAGACGCAGGCGTGCAGCTACAGATGTGCAGGGAGACAATAGCTGTACTCATAACAGACGCTGCAGAGATCATTTGCTTCAGATGGGCTCTCCAGGCCCTCACAGGATGTGGCCGCCAGCACAGAACGCATGTCAGGCTTTCTTTAGGGTAAAGATAGATGATAGAGGAAATGGGGTGGGTTTTGTTTTTGTTTTCATTTTGTTTTACCTGTTTCTGGCATGATATTACAACTCTGATAGTATTCATATTTCCAAGCCCTTTTTTATGTTTTATCCTTCTGGAAAAGAAATCCCCACAGACCCTAACATGCCCAGATTTGGGCATAAATCAGAAAGAAGTAACTGTTGGTTTTTGTCGACAGTCTTTCCTTTTGATTTGGTTTATTTAAGTAGAGTGGGCAGCACATTAGACTGAGGAAGAAGAAAGAGTTTCTGATCCTGAGTTTGTCACTCATTAGGTGTGTGATTTTTGAGCAAATTATGTATATGATTTTGAACAAATGACTTAACTCTTCTGGATTTCAATTTCTTCAAATATAACATAAAAGAATTGGGTTATTGATGATTTCCTACATTTTCAACACGGTGGAGCTCTTTATTCAAGTGAAATCTTGCATGGAAAGACCCAAGGCTGATAATTTAAAAACCAGGAATGCTTGACCCCCCCTCCAATCAGAGCACACATTGCCAGTGGCCCTGTAGAAGAGACACAGGAGCCCTCTGCCCTGCCTGGCATTTTCCCTTTAGTTCTGTGATCATAGGAAAGTGTGTGTGCATGTGTGTGTGTCTGTGTGTGTGTGTGTGTGTGTGTGTGTGGTGTTGGGGGCTGAGATAGTAGGGTGCACCCAGGAAGCTCAGAACAATTGTTGAAGAACAATTATGTTCATAGCAGTATTATTCATAACAGCCAAAAATGGAAGTAAACAAAATGCCCAGTAACTGATGAGTGGGTAAACAAAATATCTATATAATGGAACATTACACAACCATATGAAGGAATGAAGTAATGATACATGCTACAACATGGATGAAACTTGAGACATTATGGTAAGTAAAAGAAGACAGACTCAAAAGGCCACATAGTGTATGATTCTATTTATATGAAATGTCTGAAACAAGCAAATCCATAAAACCAGAAAATAGATTAGTGGTTTTCAGGGGCTGGGGCAGGAGGGAATGGGAGATGACTGCTAATGGGCATGGGATTTCTTTCTGGGCTGATGAAAATGTTCTGAAATTAGATAGTGGTGATGGTTGCATACCGTTGTGAATAGCCACTGAAAATGTACACTTTAAAAGGGTGAATATTATGGTATGTGAATTATATTTCAATCAAGCTATTATTTTAAAAGGTATATATTTGAAAACTTAATCCAATGAATAAACACCAAAAAAACCCCCACAAAATACCAAGATCAACACTGGACAAAAATAGAGAACTTGAATTGATTAGTAAGTATTAAAGAGATTAAACTAGGAGTTACATATCTTTCCTCCACCAGAAATCCCAGATGGTTTTATAGTTGAATTCTTCCAAATTCTCAAGAAACAGTTAATTCTAATCTTAAATAAATTGTTGGAGAGTCCGATTCCAAAATGATGGTATAGAAACTGGTTTCACTCACTCCACACAGAAAACCAAAAACAAATATACAGCACTGAGGTTGTCACCAGCAATATTCCAGAGCTCAAATATGAGGATGAGGCAGTTTCTGTGGCCATAGAGAAGTGAAAAATTCTGTGCAGATGGTAAAAGAATTGGACTTTCACATCCACCATGCCCCTCACTCCATTTCTGCTCAGCACCAAGTGTGCAGAAAGTTTTCCCCCAACTCACAATTTCTACACTGGAAAAAGTAAGATTGAGGTGGACCAGCTTTCTCACCATGTTGGGTTCCTTTGCAAGAGACCCGTCCCTGCCTCAATCCACAGGAAGCATCACAAGTGCCTGAAGGGAGAAATATCCCTGTGGACAGGTAGAGAAAGGGGAGGCGGGACAACTATCCTCATCCCTTGAAACTCTGATGTGTAACTGAGCCAAAGACATGCCAAATCAGAGTGGCTATTCAGTAGCACCACGCTCTAGGAGGTATGTTTCATATGTCTCCTGGGCATGAACCCCTAGCCAGCCTTTCTTCACTGTCAGGATATTCCCTTTGGGACCTCTCCAATTGTGAATGAGCAGCACTCTGATCATTTACTAGAGCTGAGATAAACCTGGGCTTCAGGTGACACCTAGAGCTAAAAAGGAGACAGCAACTTACTAGCAAAGAATCCCTAAGTAAATACACCCAACAAAAACCAAAACAAGCCAGACAGAGAAGACTGAAATAAATAGCTAATCCTTCAATGCAAAGACATAGAAATACATCCACAAGAAATAATAGCAAACAAGTAACCATGACCTCTTGAAATGGACAAAGCAAGGAACCAGTGATTGACCCTAATGAGATGGCAATATGTGAGCTCTCTGATCAAGAATTCAAAATAGCAATTTTAAGGAAACTATCTCCAAGATAACAAAGAAAAGCAACTCAGAAATTTATCAGAGAAGTCTAACAAAGAGATTGAAATAATAATAAAAAATCAAACAGAAATCTTGGAACTGAGAGAAACATTTGCTGAAATGAAAAATTCATTAGAGGACCTCAACAGCAGGATGTATCAAGCAGAGGAAAGAATTGTTTGAGAATATTCAGGTTGTTTGAGAATATTCAGTCAGAGAAGACAAAATAAAAAAGAATGATAAGGAGCAAAGACTGGCTACAAGATATAGAAAATTACCTAAAAAATTGAAGAATTATTGGTGCTCAAGAGGGAGCAAGAACAAGGGGTAGGGAGTTTATTCAAAAAAATAATAACAGAAAACTTTCCAAAACTTGAGGAAGATGTAAATATCCAGGTACAGGAAGGTCAGAGAACAGCAAACAGATTTGACTCAAATAAGACTATCTCAAGGTATATAATAATCAAACTCTTAAGGGTTAAGACAAAGAGAGGATACTAAAAGCAGCAAGAGAAAAGAAGCAAGTAACATATAAAGGAGCTTCAATTTGTCTGGCAACAGACTTCTCAATGGAAACTGTAAAGGCCAGGAGTGAGTTATCCTTCAAGTATGAATATGAGATAAAGTATTTCCCAAAGAAACAAAATCTGAGAGAATTCACCACTACCAAACCTGTCTTACAAGAAATACTGAAGGGAGCACTTTAATCTGAAAGAAAAAACCCCAAACACTAATATGCAAAAAGAAAACATTTCAAGGTATAAAACCCACTGGTAAAATTACGTACACAGACAAACCCAGAATACTCAAATACTGTAATTGTGTTGTGCAATCCACTTATAATTCTATTATGAAGACCAAAAGACAAATCTATCAGAAACATTAATAGCTATAGCAACCTGTTAAGAGATAGGTAATATAAAAATATGTAAATTGAGACAACTAAAAGTAAAAATGTTGGGGGATGGAGTTAAAATGTAGAATTTTTTTTCTTTGTGTCTATTCTTTGTGACCTAAGGTAAATTATCATACTTTTATTTTATTTTGTTTTTTTGAGACAGGGTGTTGCTCTGTCATCCAGGCTGAAGTGCAGTGGCATGATTATAGCTCACTGCAACCTTGAACTCATGGCTCAAGGGATTCTCCTGTCCCAGGTAGCTAGGACTATAGGTAGGCACCACCAAACCTGGCTAATTTTTTAAATTTTTGTGGAGATGGGGTCTACTGTGTTGTCCAGGCTGGTCTTGAAGCCCTGGCCTCAAGTAATCCTCCTACCTCAGCCTCCCAAAGTGCTAGGATTATAGGTGTGGGCCACTGTGCTTGGCCCATATTTTTAAAAATAACTTATTATATCTATAAGATGCCTCTTGTAAGACTCATGGTAACAACAACACAAACATCAATAATAGAGTCACTAAAAATAAAAAAGCAATGAATTAAAACATACTACCAGAGAAAATCACTTAACCGCAAAGGAAGACAGTGAGAAAGGAGAAAAGAAGAGAAGAGTTACAAAACAATCAGAAAACAAGCAACAAAATAGCAGTAGTAAGTCCTTACTTATCAGTAATAACACTGAATATAAATAGACTCAATTCTCCAATTAAAGGGCATAGAGTAGCTGAATGTATAAAGAAACAAGACTGAATTATATGCTGCCTACAAGAAACCCACTTTACCTAATAAGATACACAGACTGAAAGTGAAGGGGTGGAAAAAGATATTCCATGCAACTGGAAACCAAAAAAAAGCAGGAGTAACTATATTTATATCAGATAAAATAGACTGCAAATCAAAAACTATAAAAAGAGACACAGGAGATGACTGTGTAATGATAAAGGGGTCCATTCAGCAAGAGGAAATAATAATTATAAATGTCTATGTGCCCAACACTGCAGCTCCCAAGTATATAAAGTAAGTGTTAATAGATATAATTTATTTATTTATAAGAGAGAGATAGACTGCAATACAATAATAGTAGAAGCATTTAACATCCCACACTCAGTAGTGCCTAGGTCATCTATACAGAAAATCAACAAAGAAACATCAGAGTTATACTATATACTAGACCAAAGGCCTAACTGACATGTACAGAACATTTTATCCAACTGCTGCAGAATACACTTTTGTTAAATCAGCAAATGGAATATTCTCCAGAATAGATCATATCTTAAGCCATAAAACAAGTCTCAACAAATTCAAAAAGTAGAAATAATATCAAGTATCTCTTCTGACCATAATGGAATAAAACTAGAAATCAATAGTAAGAGGAACCTTGGAATTAAACAAATACATGGAAATTAAAAGCATGCTCCCAAGTGACCAATAAAAAGTCAATGAAGAAATTAAGAAGTAAATTTAAAAATTGCATGAAACAAATGAAATGGAAATACAACATACCAAAATCTATGGATACAGTAAAAGCAGTACTAAGAGGCAAGCTTATAGCAATAAATGGCTATATCAAAAAAGTAGAAAGACTTCAAATAAACAACATAATAATGCACCTAAGGAAATAGAGAAGCAAGAACAAACTACAGCCAAAATTAGTAGAAAAAAAGAAATAATAAAGAACAGAGCAGAAATTTAAAAATTGAGAATAAAAAAGTATACAGAGATTAAAGAAATGAAAGTTGGTTTTCTGAAAAGACAAACAAAAGTGACAAACCTTTAGCTAGACTAACTAAGAAAAAAAGAGAGAAGACCCAAGTAAATAAAATCAGAAATGAAAAAAGAGATAACAACTAAGACCACAGAAATACAAAGAATCATTAGAGGCTATTAAGAACAACTGTATGCAAATAAATTGGAAAACCTAGGAGACATAAATAAATTACTGGACACGTACAACCTACAAAGATTGTACCATGAAGAAATAGAAAGCCTTAACAAACCAATAATGAATAATGAAATCGAAGCTGTAATAAAAAGCATCCCATCAAAGAAGGGCCCAGGACCTGATGGCTTTACTGCTAAATTCTATCAAATATTTCAAGAAGAACTAATACCAATTTTACTCAAACTCTTCAAAAAAACTGAAGAGGAAGGAATACTTCCAAACTCATTCTAAGAGGCCCCATTATCCTGATCCCAAAACCAGACGAGGACACAACTAAAAAAGAAAACTACAAGTCAATATCACTGATGAACAAAGATGCAAAAGTCTTCAATAAAATACTAGCAAACCAAATTCAACAACACACTAACAAAGATCTTTCTTCATGATCAAGAGGGATTCATCCCAGGCATGCAAGGATGATTCAGCATATTCAAATCAATAAATGTGATATATCACATTAACAGAAATTAAGAACAAAAACCTTATGATTATTTCAATAGATGCCAAAAAGCATTCTATAAAATTCAACATCCATTTATGATAAAAACCCTCATCAAACTGGGTATAGAAAGAACATACCCCAAAATAATAAAGGCCATATATGACAAATCCACAGCATATATTGTCCTGAATGGGGAAAAATTGAAGGCCTTTCCTTTAAGGTCTGGAACAAGACAAGCCTGCCCAAATTCACCATTATTATTCAACATAATACTGTAAGTCCTGGCCAGAGCAATTAGGCAAAAGAAAGAAATAAAGGGCATCAGATTGGAAAGGAAGAAGTCAAATTAGCATTTTTCACAGACAACATGATCTTATACTTAGAAAAATCTAAAGTCTTCATCAAGTCTTCTAACAAAAACTGTTAGAACTGATAAATGAATTCAGTAAAGCTGCAGGATACAAAATCAACATAGAAATATCAGTAGCATTTATATAGGTCAACAGTGAACAATCTGAGAAAGAAATAAAAAATCAATCCCATTTACAATAGCTGTAAAGAATACAAAATACCTAGGAATCCATTTAACCAAAGAAGTGAAAGATCTACACAAGGAAAACTATAAAACGCTGATAAAAGAAATTGAAGAGGACACAAAAAAGTGAATATATGTTAAATAAATTATTTAAGTTCAGATTAACCATGATACTCATTACATAATGCCTACATATATCAAAACAATAATAATTTTTAAAGTCTGGATAAAATAAAATAAAATAAATTGTGCCAGAAAGCAGAAACAAAGAAAAATCTGCCCCACTTATTTTATGAAGTTAATGTACTATTGGTTATAAAATCAGATAAAAAAATTATAAGGTAAGGAAGTATAGGTCTATTTCATTTTGAACATAAATATGAAAATAAAAGCAAAATTGTAGCTTAGCTAATCAGATACTAAAATTTAAATACTTTAAAAAATGTATGATTAAATAATTTGTCTAAAAATTATGAGGCTGATATTTCAAGCTACCAGATAAAGCATTTATCTATTTATGAATTTTAAAAACTATTTAGAAACTAGAGTAGAAGGAAAGCTGTTTTAATTTAATAAAGGTTATATACCAAAAAAAAAACAACAAAAAAAACCCTACCTTGTAGCATGTGTTATATAATATTTAGTAGAGGAACTTTAGATCTTTCCCCACTGGTGGGGCAAGACAGAGGGTATGTCTCTGGGGAACCTACAACATTGTCCCCATGAGAATGCTGAGACCAGAGAGCCACTTCTAGGCCACACAGTGTTGGTCAAGTAAGAACTTTCGTGCCATTTCTCCCCACTGTCTCCCACACTTTGATCCCAGAGGGGTCGGATAGCATGATTAACAAGATTGGGTAGGTGTGATCAGAACTCCAGAACTCAAAGTCTCTACTGAGCCACCGCAGCAGCCACCCAGTTCCAGGCCCACGATGTGATCGAATAGTACAGGAGCCAAAACTGTGGATAAAGTATGAAGTTCAAATGTTTTCACTGGTCTGAAAATATGAATTATTGAGCTGAGACTGCTCTTATTACCTGAGAGAGAGCACAAAACCCATGAGACTTGCCCTAAATTTGATCCAGGAGCAGAAAGTAACTAGCCCCACAGAACAAATTTAAAGAAGTAGTGGGACCCAAAAATAAAGAGGCTTTATGATTGCAACCCACATGCAGTGATTTTTGGAGGTACTCGTTACATTACTATTTGTCACCATAATCCTGGTAGGAAGATATCATTGTGAGAATAATATTAAATCCACAAAGGGGGAAAAGGCTTGTTTGTAGAGGTTAAGGGATTTGCACGGTTTCACAGAGCACACGAGTGGCAGAGCCAGGGATGCAGTCCTGGCTTTCTGGAGCTACGGCTTTACTTGTTAACACATTAAAAACTCCAGAATTAAACTTGCATCCCACACATCCTCCAGCTCCATGGTCAGAATCTGCTCTACATAGAATTATCTATGTAAAGTGTCCCTTTTTTCCTGATAGTTCTCTTGGGCTGAATCCATTTTTAAGATACCCCATGCAAAACACTCCCATCCAAGTTTCCACCACCGTGTCCCACTGTTGGGTGGCTAGCACCTGCCATCAGAAGGGAGGACAGGTTGCTCCCCAAGGTGCCCTCTGCTCCCTCTTGGCCCTGTAGCTTCAGGCTCTCAGCCTCTTGCCTGGGGACCCATAGCACTTGTGTAGACCCAGCATAAGGGTGCCCTAAACTCCAGGGGACACAAAGCATCCAAGGATTGCACTGAAGCCTTCTCTCTTGGCAGGATGCACAGGAGGTAGAACTCTCCTTTCCCTCCAACCCCTGAGGATGAGAAGACGGCAGCTCTCCAAAGAGGTCCTCCTTACAAGTCCATGCTCCATCTTGACTCTTTCGACTTGTTTATATTCTTGTTTTGACATTGGATCTGGCAAACTTACTGAATTTTCCCATTAGCTCTATTAGTTTTATTCTCCTGTTGCTTCTATTACGTTTTTCCAGCGATGTCATAATATCTGCAAATAATTACATAATCTTTTCAGTCCAATCTTCTTACATTTTCCCACCAATGGCTCTCCATTATTGTGTAAATTAACAACATTCTTGACTTCTTTCCAATCATAAAGGAACATCCACAGGGGCGCCCTGCACCTAGGGCCAGCTTCACAGTTAAACACAACCTGTACAGGTGCACAGGGCCAGCCCCAGGCATGGCTTAACATTTTGCTGTCAGTGTTTTGTAATCATAAGAATATATGAAAAGGGGGTTCTGCATTTTCACCGTACATTGGGAGCTGCAAAATTATGTAGCTGGTCCTGCCTAGACAACAGTCAGTGCTGGTTATAAAACAAAATCTTTAACAGTCAAGAGTCAGCAAAGTGGAATTTCTACTCAGGGGCCTTGCCTTATCTGGCTAGGAAAGTGTCTTTTTATTGACATGCCAGAGATGTGTTTTCATTCTTCTTGCTAAGAATTCTGTATAAATAGGCTGTTTTGTCTTTTATAAAAAAAAAGGTCCACGTTCTTCAGCATAAGTATGTTTGAAGTGACTTTGTGGCTTAAAACATCGGGCCATGAGAAATCGGTTTCTCCTACTACGTCAGAAACCAGTCGTTCCCATTTGGGGCAGCAGAAGAGGACGACCAAGATGGTGAACATGGAAACCATTACAGGAGACAAAGTCCTCTCTGACACCAGCAGGGAATTAGGTAATTTTTCCTTTTTTCTGGGAAGTCAATGGGCTTGACCAAGTGTGGCTGCTGTCCCAGTCCTCAGGGCAGTCACACGAAGCTCTGTGTGCCCTTTCCCTGTGCCATGTTTCTACAATTCCTGTGAAAAGTCACTTCTGGTCCAGCAATTATGCATCTTGAATCTATGAGAAACGGAGGTGGCACTGGCCCATGGATGGTTTCAATGAGCTGAGCCGGCGGCGTGTAGCGCGTGCCCCTGGGGGAGGGCTGAAAGGGGGGAGCCCTCCCCACCCCCATCGGTTTCCAGGCCCTGCCTCGGAGCTTGGCCGTGGGCTGTGGGCCAGCCCCTCCGGGTCTCCATTTTGCTCAAAGGAGTTGAGACCGCGCGGAGGTCCGTGTCTTCTTGGCTGGGCAAAGTATTCCCACCTTTGGCGCCGAGCTGGAAGTTGAAGCACTGTCTCGAATGAGAATGAAAACAAACAAAACAAAAGCTCTGACCAGCTGACAAGAATCACCTTAAGTCATCTCTACATTTGGCAACTCTAGAACAGAGACTGATTGTCCCATACAGGGGGATCGAGGACGGGGGTGTGCTCAGCCAAATGCGTAGAGGCCACGCGGGGCTGTGGCACAAAGGGGACTACACATGTCTGTGGCCGGCAGGGGGGACAGTCAGGGAGTGAGTTACAGCTTAACGTGGGGGGCGGCTTTCTACCTAGAGCCCAGCCAAAGTCCAGCTATACACAGTACAACTGGGGACGTGTGTGGAGGCCTTCAAACTTCTTAAATTGAAATGTAACAGATATTCAGAAAAGTAGGCATGTGAGTGGACAGCACTTTGGAAACTTACGAACTCCTCAGACCTACATAACCAGGCCCGGGATCCCTGCCCGCGCCCCAGTGGGTCCCTTGTCCCTCCCTCCAGTTAAGACCCCCTTCCCAGGGGAACCATCATTCCAACTTCTACCAACATCCACGGTGTTGTACCTGTGCTGTACCTCGTATAAATGATCAGGCATTTGGATCCTTTTTGTGTCTGGCTTCTTGGCTGGTCATTGTGTTTGTGAGGGTCAGCCACGTCGTTGCTGGGGCTGGAGATGATCTGTTCTCACTGTGTGACTATGGCGTGATTCATGTGTCCAGTCTGCTGTTGATGTGCACTCGGGTGGTTTCTGATTTGGGGCTATTATAAGGGATGCTCTGAATATTTGGTGAGCATATACGTACTTACTGCTCTCTAACATTAGGAGTGGAATTGCTGGGTCTTAGGGCACGTGCACATGGTTTTAGTAAATACTGCCAACAGCTTTCCAAAGTGTCTATACCAAGTTACACTCCCACCAAAAGTGTAAGAAGTTTTGAGGCTTTGTAATCCCCCAAATACTTTCCCTGTTTGTCCCATCAGAATGTCTGAAATGTCGCCCTCAGAGACACCTCCCTGTGGGGTGACACCTCCCTGTGGGTGACACCTCCCTGTAGGGTGAGCCCAGGCCCCTTCTTATCTGTCATTTGCAGCAAGTAGGAGTGAGTCTCTTGGATCTTTGCTGGGAGATTTTGACCAGAGTCAAGATCAGAGCAGGAGAACATCACGCACATGGCAGGGAGAGGAGACTGGGCTGGCGGGTGGGCTGGTGGGTCTGCCTCGCCGGCCCGCACCTCAGCTGTGTCCCTGAGGCTCTGGCCTCAGCTGTCACCCTGTGAGAATCACAGGTTTAGCAATTGTCCCCCAGGCTTTGCTAAGCCACCGAGCAGAGACCTGGTCCCCCATGTTCCCCGGGAAGGGAGGGAGCAGTGTTGGTGCCCCCATTCCCCCAGGGGAGGAGCGGGGCCCCCCAGCCTCTCTGTCCCCTTGGCTTCCCTGTCCTGGTCCACAGCCCCGTCTCCCCACAACCCACCCCCCAACTGCCTTCTCTACTTTTCTCCAAAACAGGAATTATTTTGCACATTTTCTTTCCAAGTCCAAAAATAGGAAAGAGAACAGCTAATCTGGTCCAGCTGCTGGTTTTGCTACTTAACAGAGATGTTTTTTACAGTAATTTTCTCTCTGGGCTTCCCTCACATCTGCACAACTGCCGCCTCCCACTCCCCACACATATACACCCTTTACACAACTATCCTCTCTAGAATCTAGAGAATGCATTTTCCTCAACCGCCTGCAACTGGTGGGGGTCTCCACCTCGGACATACCGAGCCAGCACGCTGGCATCTTCAGGCCTGCCTTGTGCGCATTCTGGTTGAATGGCTGCAGCTTCCTGGGAGTCCAGCACGTCTCACCTCAGGCCATGTCCTGGCCTTCTGGCATCACAGTCTTGCTTTCTGAGAAGTTTGGAGGGGAGGCAGAGGTGGCAAGAGGAGCCCCCAAATACACAGCTTCGGTGAATGGGCAAGCTGTGAAGTGATTGCATTCCTTTGTGAATTACCATATTCTAAACTAAACTCATGCGTTCATTCATTTATCCAACCTGCAGCTCCTGAGCACCTAACTTACAGCAGTTTTGCTGCTAGTTGCTGGGATAGGTGCAGACACAGCCTGTCACATCATTGCCCAAGCGAAGTTCGTGCTACAGGGTGGTAATAAAGGCGGCTTTATGACTTGGTGCAAAGTCTTCTCTGTAGTCATATAATATCGCCTCCAAACTGGGACTCTTCTGACATTGAAAAGTGCCAGTAACAATTATGCTGGGATGGCAGGCTTGCACTGGAACTGTCCCAGGCAAATGGGGACAAATGAGTACCCTATCTACTGGGGTAAGCATTTTGCCCGTAGCCTAAGGCACTGGCTTTGACAAAAGTGGTTTCCTGATGAGTCACTGTGGGAAGGGAGGTGCTAATACCCCCAGGATTCCCAGGGACCCCTTTACCAATGCAGTTCCCCATATGTAGCCAAATTCACAGAGAGGAGTTGGTTTCTGGTCCTAGCAATGCTTCACCCCAACTTCTCATGCCACCGTCCTTTGCAGATAAGTAGGAGGTGGGGCCACCCCCACCTCAGAGTCCCTCTGCTTGCCAAGTGACTCCACCTTCTCTGGCATCTCACAGCAAATGCAGACATTCAAGGATGGTAGATGTAATCTTTGTCCCCAGATCCTTTATGTGTCTACAATTGAAAATGCCACATTTTGCCTAAGAGTGTGAACCTTTTTCAGTGTCATTTCTGCAATTTGTTTTCAGAGGCAGTTGTAAAAATCACACCTGGCTAAGCAGTACAGAGAAGGTTCCAGACCCAGTTTCCATCCCCTGGAAAGCTTAGGGGAAAGGATTTTCCTTAAGAGTGTGGAGGTGGATTATCTCATTCATGGCCGAAGAGAATCTAGTGGTAGGATTTTCTAATTTTCGGCATACAGACCCCTTATGAAACTTTTACTTTTGCTCCCCAGTTTCTGCTCCAGGCCTAGAAGAACAGAGAAATCGAGAAAGAAAAGAAAATTGCATTCATAGGGAATACTAAGGCAGCAAGTTTTGAAAAAGGGCAATATATGCCTTAGTGTCTGCGGACCTCCAACTATCAGCATCATCAACACTCAATAAATGTTTGTGAAATGAAACATGAATAAATGAGTGAATAAGTGAATAAAAAGAAATTAGATTATTTTGCTTGGCATTGAAGAGACAGCCAGAAGAGTAAATCCCTAAAAAAAAATAATCAATTTTGGATGATGTCCCCAAAGCAAATGAGGGACAGAAGGGGATGCGATAATTTCTTAGGTTGGTTGTTGACCTGGGTGCCTCTATGTGTCTCTACGAACTGATGCGGCTGGCCAGGATGGAGGTAGGGTGGTGTGGAAGCTGTGTGTTTAGGTTTCCTTGCAGTGCACACAGCTGGTGATTCTAAGAAGCTCTTCCTTGGGCAGCTGCTGTCTTTGCCTGCCCAGCAGCCATTCCCCCTTCTATTGCTAAGAGCTCATTAGGTTTTATTTTTGGTAGATACATCCTTCTCACCCACTCTCAGTCCATGGGACTCAAGGGGAACTTACCACACTTCCTGTCTAGTGAGGGTCATGTGACCTAGATATGTCCATCAAAACCACAGTGATTGCTTTAGGGATGGGGACATGACCCAGTCTTGCTCAAGAAGGGTCAGTCCCTGTACTTTTGCTGTGACTATGGGGAAAGAGGCATGGCTGTCATTTTGCTGCAGTTGCTAAGCTGGGGGAGTGTCAGCCCGCTGCTGCTGGTGGCCGTATTTGCCACTAAGTGGGAAAAGCCTGAGATGAGCTAATAAACTCTCTTTCAGTTTTAAGTAAGAGTAAGTTGCCGCTGAGAAAGCCATGACCAGGGCGTGCACTCTGCGCTCCGAGGCCCCAAAACCACCCACGGGGGTTGTTTTGCCAACTTCCTGTTGTCCACATTGGGTGATGAATTGGGAGGCACTGAGTTTGGGGCCAGAGGGTTTGTGTCAAGGCTGTCCCATCTGTTTGGGCTTCCTGAAAGGTCCCACTGAGCCCTTCTTGGTGCCCAGCACATGGTCCTTGTGGACAGAGCAGCGGCATTCTGAGGATGGCGCACGTTCTCCCTGGGGAGGACTCGTTTCCAGGTTGGCCCCAGCTGCTCCAGGGGTCAGTGGCTGCACTTCATTCCCGTGGGAACCTTTGAGGTGCTGCCCTCAGGCCTGGGCAGCCACCTAGACCGGTGCCGCTGCTCCACGAACTGTTTGTTATTGGTCCGTGATGAGGAGCTTGCATCAGAACGTATGTCTTGCTTCATAGGGAAAGTCTTATTACAAAAAGCAAAACAAAACAAACCTTAATGAATGGTTGTTTTACATGATGGCACAAGCTCCCTGAGAGTCAGTAAAGAAAGAACTCACAGCCTGGTCGTGGTCTGCAGACCACCGGCCTGTACCGCCACCCAGTTTCCATGTTCACACAGAGGAGTTGTCCCTGACTGCAGTCAAGATGCCACTCTCTTGTGACAGGGCAGCGTCACCATCTTGTGAGAATGATAGATCTACCGCAGCGGTTCTCATCCCTGACTGCGCAGCGAAACCACCCGGGAAGCCTTCACAAGGTGGATTCTATTCCCAGGCATTTTGATTTGCCTGGGATGGGGCATCTGAGAGTTTTAGAAGTTCTCCAGGTGACTATCATGTGCCTCCAAGGCTGAGAGGCACTGCATTAGCTCTAGATTAGTGGTTGTTTGATGTTATTGGGCACCAGAGTCATTTAGGAAGTTTGTGTGAAGTACAGTTCTGAATGCCACTGCCAGAGACTGATTCAGTAGGATTCTGGAATTTGCATTTTTTTTTTTTTAACAATTAGCCCAAGAGCTTCTAATGTAGGTGGTTTATGAACCACAACTTTGAAGAATACTGCTTTAGATGGCTGTCTGGATAGGTTAGATCAAGGTAGATCCAAATAAGCAAAGATCTGAAGAAAGTTTGCAGTGGCTGAAACGTGGAAGCCTCAGCTAGGACAAGGGGAATTTATTTATTTTTTCCTGAGGATCCCAACTGTGTTGGGCTGTCACAGCAGAGAGGTGGGCCATGCATGGCCTGTGAATAGTGTTCAGCGAGCAACCTTAATTGTCTTGCAGCTTCCTGACCCAATATCATTAATACTCTGTCCTATTTCATGTTGACATCTCTGCCTCTGAGCTCTCCAGCCAAGTTTCTCTGCACTGGCCTGAAAGGAAATGCTAAACCAACAAGCTCCAGACAGCCGAGACTAGGCCTAGGTGTGGCCAGGTCCGGTGAGTAAATCAGAACCACATTACAATGGAGCAGACCTCCCACGTTAGCCTTGTACACAGCGGGGCCATTTCACTATTTGAATAGCGTTATAATGGCAACAAGGCGAAGGTCATCTTTGATCAGAAAGAGGTTGTTTAGACCTCCAGAAGTTCACATCGTGACCCAGGCTTTGCTCCTTTGGTCCAAGAGGTTGAAAGTTAGAGGGAGGGAGGGAGGACTAATCTCAGCAGTGAACACACACCGAGGTCAAAGCGTTCTCAGAATAGGGAAGCACCCACGTCTCCCCACTTCCCTGTTATTGATAAAGAGCACCCTGCTACCAGGAGGGGACAGAATCCTGGAAATCCATCCTTCTGAGCTTAGTGCCTATATGCAGTCAGGGGTGGCTCCGAATTCAGGCC
This sequence comes from Cheirogaleus medius, assembly GCA_008086735.1. Lineage (NCBI taxonomy): Eukaryota > Metazoa > Chordata > Mammalia > Primates > Cheirogaleidae > Cheirogaleus > Cheirogaleus medius. The sequence continues at coordinate 1,210,424 of VBSM01002959.1, forward strand.
CAGAATAAGGATATTGTTCATGTTTAGAAGAATGCCGGCCCTGGGGACGAGTTCTGTGGGGCAGTCCCACTACTGAATGGTGGGCCACCTCTCCTGGTTTAAGACACCCGATGTCTGACTACTTGTTCAGGACTTTTGAAGCAAGGTCGGAGTGGTGAATACTAGCAAGAGGTCCTTTCAATGATTTCTGAAAGGAATTTTTAATGATCTTGAGGTCCTAAATCAACTAAGCCTGAGTTTAGTTGACTTAAATTCAATTTCTTTCAAAGAGAACCCCTTCTTCTTCCTGAAAGCTACGTGAAATTAGGGAGTTCTAAGTATCCTCACTTCCCACAGCCAGGTTCTTGTTTACTCAGGACAAACCCAGTTTATGTCTATTGTCCCTGCATATTATTAAGAATATCCCCTTTTAACCAAAAGGGTACCAATTTGGGTGACAAATTGTATGGCTACTCCATCCATGGAGATTTTTTAAAATTTGTAAATCAGTGAATGCAACATTTGTCTTTTGAAAAAAAATTGTCTGTGATAAAGTGAGGAAACCAGGTTAGGAAATAGAAGTGGGAGAGATATTTGTTTAAAAATAACTATTGCAACATTTACAAAGTTTTCTAATGTGAATTCAGTAGGAATCCAACAATAATTCTTAAAATCTCTCAGGCAGTTTTAAAAACTGTTTGATGAAAATTGTTGACTGTTCTCTGCCTCAATGCCCTTTCACTTGAGGAATCTACGCTTGCTAAAGGCCATCAGATAAAATTGTGGCTGGATATTTTTTGTAAGCAGGAATTGTTTTTGAATCTTACAGGGAGCATCTACTACCCCAGCTAAGACAAAAGAGAAGAAAATCAAATCCCTTGTTCCAGGGAGGATCCTCAGGAAATGAGGAGATATAAACAAAATGTTCTGCCACAAAACTATTGTCCCTCAAGCAGTGCCTGATTCAAATGAGTTGTGTATGTCAGCACTGAGTGGAAAGACCTACAGAGTTGAGGAAACCTGCCACCTAGTCTCATCTCCTTTTTGAGTCGTCACTAGGCGCAGTTTCTAGCTCATTTCTAGGTCAGACCCATCCAACGTGGGGAATGATCACTATGTCAGCAGCTCATATATCAGTGGGACCTTAAACTTGTCCCCTTTGGTGCTCCAGATGCTCCTGAGAGGTGTGGAAATGTGGCTGGGTCCATCACATCATCATCACCTTCATCATGACCAAACATAACTACCACTTATTTCAGTGTTGACCGTGTGCCAAGAACTGTTTCAAACACTGCATATGACAATGTATTCACTCTTTGCCCTATGAAGAGGTACTGTGGTTATCTCCATGTGGCAGATGAAGAAACTGAGGCATGGAGATGTTAAGGGACTTGCCCAAGGTCACACAAGTACTAAGATGTAAAGCCCGGATTCAAAATGATGCAAATGACTCCAGAGCCTGTGCTCCTGACCTGTTTCTGTACTGCTACTCTCCTGTGAGTGACAACCTGCATGGCAAACAGGTATTTCTCCTGACACCATTTCCCTCTCTGGCTCCTTCTCGCCTTCTCTTTACAACCAAATCCCCCAGATTTATCAAACAACATGAATATACTTGCTACATCCAGTTTTCCTCCTTCCATCTCTCTTGAACTTCCTACAATCAGGCATTCACGCCATCACGCCACTAAAATCGTTCCATCAAAATAACCAATGTCCTCCATGTCGATAGATCCAGTATTGAATTCTCAGGTCTTATCTTCCTCGATGAGTTGATAGCTAACGAGTCGATCACTCCTAACTCACTGTAAAACTTTCCTCGTTGGCTGCCAGGGCACTATATTCTCTCGCCTCATGGCCATTCCTCTTCAGTCTCTGAGCCAGTACCTCCTCATCTCCCTGAATCCCAATATTGGGGTGTCTGTGGCCTCAGTTACTGGAATTCCTTTCCCGTCTATCTACACTCTTTTGATGATCTCACTCAGTTTCCTAGTTTTTGATATCTATTACATATTTCAGCATTTGTATCTTCCCTGAACTCTAAACTCTAATATCAACTGATGTCCAAACTTCATGTGTCTGAAACGGAGCTCCTGTTTGGAGCTCAACAAAACTCCCAACAAAACTTAATTTTCCTATAGTCTCACCCATTTCACTTTTCACCACATACACTGCTGAGCTACTCAAGCTCTCATAACTTCTTGCCTGGATTACCATGATAGATTCTTTTTTTATTATTTTAATCAATTTAGAGGGTACAAGTTGAATTCCGTTACACGTGTATATAGTATAATGGTAGAGTTTGGCTTTTGGTGTACCCATTGCCTGAGTAGTGTCCATTGTATCCCATAGGTAATTTTTCATCCCTCTCCTCCTCCCACCCTCCTCCCTTGTGAGACTTCAATATCCATATGACACTTGATGTGCCCTTGTGTAGCTATAGTTTAGTTTCCACTTATAAGGAAAAACATGTGACATTTATTTTTCTGTTCCTGAGTTACTTTACTTAGGATAATGGTCTCCAGTTCCATCCAAGTTCTTACAAAAGACATTATTTCATTTTTTCATATCACTGAGTAGTACTCCATGGTGTATATATACATATATATGTGTGCATATATATAAGTATATATACCACATTTCTTATTCACTGATCAGTTGATGAGCACTTAGGTTGATTCTATATCTTTGTGATTGTGAACTGTGCTATAATAAACCTACAAGTTCAGATATCTTTTTGATATAATAATTTCTTTGCCTCCAGGTAAATACTCAGTAGTGGATTGCAGGATTAAATGATAGATCTACTTTTAGTTATATGAGAAATATCTATACTGATCTCTCCATGGATGTACTAATTTACATTCCCATCAACAGTATATAAGTATTCCCTTTTCATTGTATCTAAGCCAGCATCAATTGTTTTTTGACTTTTTAGTAATGGACATTCTAATTATAGTAAGATAATCTTATTGTGGTTTTAATCTTCTTTTCTCTGATGATTAATGATATTGAGCAATTTTTCCTATGTTTCTTGCCAATTTGTATATCTTCTTTTGAAAAATGCATATTCATGTAATTTGCCCACTTTTTAATGGGGTGGCTTTTTTTATTGCTGAGTTGTTTGAGTTCCTTGTAGATTCTGAATATTAGTCCTTTGCTGGACACATAGTTTGCAAATATTTTCTCCGATTCTGCAAGTTGTCTTTTTATCCTTTTTATTATTTCTTTTGTGTAATAGCTTCTTAGTTAGTCTTTCTGATTCTACCTTTGTTACCTTTCAGACTATTCACAACAGAGCAACAAGAAAGGTTCAGTTTAAGTGTGAGTCAGATCATGTTACTTCTCTGCTCAAAATATTGCAATGGTTTCCCATTGCACAAAGTGTGGAAGATTGAATTTTTAAAAGATGGCTGCAATAATATTTCCTTGCCCATAAGCTCTTCATATAATAAGACTTTAGAGAAGTGGGTCTATATTCTCTTTCTTGAATCTGGGAAGGCTCATGACTATGGCAAGAGTGATGAAAGTAACTTTCAAGGCTAGATCATATAAGGCAAGGCAATACATCTTCTATCTGGGTCTCTGAAGACAGTTGCCTTTGGCTTTCTGAGCCTCCATCCAAGAATCCAAATACCTTGAGACTGTCATTTTGTGAGGAAGCTCATGTCATATGAAGAGGCCATGTATAGAGACTCTAGCTAAGGACTATAGCTGAGGTCCTAAAAAACAGCCAGTATCAACTGCAGACACATGAGAGAAGATGCTTCCAAAAAATTTTAATCCCCAACTATCAGCCCTAAGCCTTTGAGTCTTCACAGTTGAGGCCCCAAACATTGTGGAAACATTATGGAACACAGACAGCCATCCTCACCATGCCTTGTTTGAACTTTTGACCCACAGAATCTATAAGCATAATAAAATGATTGTTTTATGACAATAAGTTATAGGGTGGTTTGTTATGCAGCAAAGATAACTAGAGACCAGGAGTAGTGGCTCACACCTGTAATCCTAGTACTCTGGGAGGCTGAGGCAGGAGGATCGCTTAAGCTCAGGAGTTTGAGACCAGCCTAAGCAGGAGCAAGACTCGTTTTCTACTAAAAATAGAAAAATTAGCCAGGCATTGTGGTTGGATTACCTGTAGTCCCAGCTACTTGGGAGGCTGAGGCAAGTGGATCCCTTGAGCCCAGGAACCCAGGAGGTTGCAGTGATCTATGAGGATGCCGGTGTACTCTATCCAGGGTGACAGAGTGAGACTGTCACACACACACACACAAAAGACAACTAGAGCATTGAGTTAAAACCAAAAGTATTTATAGTAGCTACACAGTCTCCTATGATCTGGATCTTTGTTGTGACTCTGAATTCATCTCCTATCATTTTTTCACTTCCACTCCAGGCATCCTGGCCTCCTGCTAGCCCTTGAATACACCAAACAAACACCTGCTTCAGAGTCTTTACATTTGTTATTCTCTCTGCTTGGAGGTTTCTGCCCTCATTGTCCTCAAACTCAATCTCTCATCTCCTCCCCTGGTGTGATAAGATGGCGCCAATGATAGCTGCCTCCTGGCATCACGCTATGGCATAGTCTCTTCCCATGCTGAATAGGACTGATTTATGTTAATCAGTAAGATATGGCAGAAATGACAGAATGTGACTTCCAAAGCTAGATCACAAAAGATGCTGTTGCTTCATTTTGCCCTCTTGCGTCACTCACTCTGGGGAAAGCCAGCTGCCGTGTTGTGAGGAGACACAAGCAGTTCTGTGGAGAGGCCCATGCGGTAACGAACTGAGGTCTCTTTCCAGCAATCATGAGAGAAAGATGTCTGGAAGTGGATTCTCCAGCTGCATTCAGGACTTCAGATGGCTATAGTCCCAGCTGACATCTTCACTGCAGCCTCATGAAGAACTCTAACACAGAGCCACCCAGCTAAGCTGCTCTCTCATTCATGACCCACAGAAACTGTGAAATAAAAATGTTGTTTTTAGCCACTAAATTCTGGAATAATTTGTTACTCAGAAAAAGGTAACTAATACACCTGACTACCCTATTTAACGATATATATAACCTCTCTTTCCCCAATAATTTTGATCCCCCTTTCCTGATACATTTTTCTCCACTGCACTTACTACCATCAAATATATGACTTCATATTTTACTTTTTTATCTTGATTACTGACCCCTCCCCACAGTAATGCAAGCTCTAGGAGGATAGAAGTTTTTGCCTGTTTCATTCACTGCAAATCCCCAGTACATATAGTTAGTACTCATTTAAATACTTGTTAAATGGCTAAATCTCATAGGCCACTCTGTGATCGATTGGTAATGGCTACCAGAAGCTCTGTGTTATTAAGAATTGCCTGAGCTCAGTGAGAAGAGTGCTGCAACCAATTAGTGATGACTGCCCTGGGTGTTAGAGTAGCAGTGGCATCATGCTTGCCAGGTATTTGCCTTCCTTGCTGTATCTCTGCACCTTTCTTCAGGCACGGTTTATACCCACTTACCCTGGACTGATGATAACAGAGTCTACATTTTGTCAAGCACTCCAGATAAAGCAACTCACTTCACAATTTAACATTTGAAACATTAGGAAAAATATTTCTCTCCTCTTAACTCTCAATTCAAATGCCAAGATTCAATTTGTCTGTTGGCTCTTAATTATCTTCTGAGGAGGCAAAGAATAATTGGCTACCATTATCTTTGAAATAGCTCTACATAAAACACAGAATATAAACATTAAGACATGAGAACTATAAGGCTGACAGTGGAGAAATTTTAACCTTGAAAACTGTCCAGCAACAGAATTCAGAGTTTGTGTAGGAGTTTGATAGTAATTTGCAAAGTGGGCACAATATTAGCTATGCAGCCCATGAGAATACTACCAGCCCTGCTATGAATCTCAAGATGGAATGCAACATTGTGAACATTATATCTGCAAAGTTGCTCCTGGCCCTAGTGATACTGTTTGAAAACATTACTCTCATTTATTCATTCCAACATATTTTCTGACTGCCTACTATGTTCTTGACATTACCTTAAATACTGGGAATTCAGCAGGGAATTAAACAGAGTCCTTGCCTTGAATGCCTTATGTTCTATTTCTCAAATAGCATGATCTTTGGCTGCTGCTGCTCACACCAGTTAGATTGTCAGAAGCCAAGCAGCTAAGAGATTTCTATGTCCAGCATCAGCTCTTTGTCCCTCATCACAAGGAATGCAAGCTATTAGAGTAGGAGAACCCATGCAGTTTTACTCAGCCTGTCAATTTTTTATTGATTGTCCTCAAATCCAAAGCCTTTTCTCTTTCATGAAACAAGAGACAGAATTTTAGTTCCATCCTCCAAGTCTAAACATCATTTCACAGGATTCTGGATTTTTTCTTAGAGCAGCCACACTGAGAATGAGCCTCTTGTGGCTGGTGTGCGTGGAGACGCACTGCCCGCATAACTAGGAGAGCTGGCAGACGATGCCCCCACACCGAGCTGGGAATCTAGAGATTTGTGAGGTCATGATTGTTCAGGTTCCTTCTGGGCAGCCTGGAAAAGTCTGGTGTGGGAAACGTACCTGGAAGCATGGGGGGTACCAGGACTATTCAAGACCCTTGCTCAGGCTGAATCCTGGATACACCATAGATATGGTCTGGGTGGGTTAAGTTTTCAATTTATCAGCTATAAAATATTGGAAAATCCATTAGGCAGTGGGAAATACAGTGATGGATCAGTCATTTAGCAGCCCATCATTCGTAATGGTGACAGTTGACATATAGGGACCATAGATCAAGAACAAAGGGTTGTGGGTAGAGTTGTGGGGCACATCAACATTTCACATACAGGATCTCATTTGATCCTCACTACAGCCATTGTTATAGGCAGAAAAGAGATGGCTGGAATCTCATTTTATAGATGAGAGAGGAGACGCTCTGAGAAATTGGGTTCATCTGAGGTCCCATGGAGCAAAGTCAGACATATGCCTCGTGGGGCCTCCTGCAATACCACTGCTCTGTGACATGGTCTTCTAGAGAGGAAAAAAGTATTAGCATTAGCAGACTTCCTTCTGCATTTTTGATGATGACTCTGGCAACTCCCTCCTTATAAATGAGAGAGGAAGAAAAGGTCGCAGCAGGTCGGATTTCCTTCCTATGCTGTGGATGGAGCACAGGAACACAAGTCTAGGCACCCTGGATGACTCCCACCACCCCACCTGCATCTGACTGCCCTCCATCTCCAAGTGAACTTCTTTTTGTTCCCACTAAAATCAGAGCCAAAGAAATATAGCTGAAACTCTGATAATTCTTATTTTTGTAACACATTGGTCCAGAAAAAGATGAACAGATTTAAGCAAAAAAAAAGAAATAGTTTTAGTAAAGCAAGCTAAAAGTAATTTCTCCTTTGCAAATGCCAAGCTTCACCTCTATGTGCCTTGAAATTCCTTGGCAACACACTTAATTTTGGGGAATCTGAGTTTATTAGAGGAATGTTGGGAGGAAGCAGGCCACCTGCCCTCCCAGCTCAGTGTCAGATTTAGCCGTGAGAATGTCTGCACTTACTTGCTTGAGGTGCTGCAACTGTGACACACAGTGATGGTTTGAGTGTCTGCCTAGTTAGTCTATGCGGAGTGAGGAGTAAGGTGTTTTCTTGGCTCTGTTTTAGGGAAATAACCAGGCAACTTATAGTGTTTTCAGAGAAGTGTGAACTTATCCCATACTACTTACATCTGCTAACAAATCTTCAGGAACTTCAACGGAGTAAGATTAGCCTATAATACCACTTGAAATGTCCAGTGGAGGAGCTTGGGGCTGTTTTTCCTTGGCTAGTTATTAACCAAGGAAGTGTGCCCTACAAAGACATGCATCCTATGAACAGAATAATAGGAACTAGACCTACCATTTTATCAAGCAATTTATCTCTGCACTGTGCTAGGACTATCACACAAGCAACTTGTTTACTATTTGCAAAGTGAGAAGTATCATTTTCTCCACTTTACAGATGAGAAAACTGCATCTCAGAGGCATCATATAACTTGCTGAGGATCACAAAGCTGGTAAAAGTGAGACAGTGAGTGTCTGACTCCAAGTCAGAGGCATTGTTCCCCCTGTATGGCACTGCTTTGCCTAAGTGAGGATCCGTCCCTGGGTCTGCAGACCTTTGGTAGGGAGTTCATTTCTGGATGATTTCTAGGCTACCTTCCTCCTCCATACGGGGTTCACACAGCTCTTGATTATATCAAGGTGCAATAAGGATACACGACTGGCAAAAAAAAGTGGGAACGAGGTTGCCAGATTTAGCAAGTAAAAATACAGGATGCTCAATTAAATTTGAATTTCAGATAAACGACAAATTATTTCTTAGTATAAGTATGTCCCAAATAGTGAATGAGATATACTTATACTAAAATTTTTTGTTGTTGTTTGCCTGAAATTCATATTTAACCGGGCATCCTGTATGTAGTCTGGTGCCACAAGATCTCCTGCAGGGGACCTCCACGCTGCCTGCTCTCAGCACAGGGCAGGGCTGGGCCACTGCTCTCCTTCCCAGCCTGGTTCTTCACTCTCCCCGTTTCCACACTCGCAGACTCAGTCTGCTTCCCCCTCGTCTCATCGATGATGCTGCCCAAGCCCAGTGGAAAAGTTACCCAGAGTCCTTATAGCGCCCAGCTTCCATTTGCTGGCCTTCGAGATAAACTTCCAAGCTCACTTATTTTTCTGGGTTTTTCATCTAACCATTACAAGAATATGAACAGGGGTGGTAACAGGAGTAATAAGCATGGAGAAACCACAGAGCTTCCCAAATGATTACAAAGCTCTCCTGGTATTTATTTCCTGCTTTCTTGGTACCCCCTCCCCCTCTGCACCACACCCACCTCCATCCCAACTATTTCTTCACTGGTTTTAGAAGTTTCCCTTGGGTGGTACACGAAGTCCCTGTCCCTGCAGCCTGCAGGCAATGTCCTTTCATTCCAAGGGCGAGTCGCCTTCATCAGTCATCTCCTTCCTCCTCCCTTTTAACTAAAAAAAGGCCAGATTCTGCCTTTGCCCTACACCACTGCATGGCATAAAACAGTGGCCAGAGGAGAGATGCCCTTTCTGCACTAACCCACCTTTGAGTGTGGTATCAACCATCTCAGAAAACAGAGCAAATTCCTTTCTCTCACCACCCTCTTGAGTCCTCCTTCTCTTTATAGCACAAGTCCAGGGCAACTACAACCATCTCTTCTCTTTGGCCCTCTCTCAATTCTCTATGCACCACCATGTGGGCCTGCCCCTGCCCCAGCAGCCAGTCCTGCAACGGTCCATCTCCTTTGATGTCTACTGGTCTGGCTCCTCCCTTTGCTGGGCACCTAAGGGGGAGCAGCCATCCCCTGGCAGCCCACTGGCTAATTCTGGACCATAGGTATTTTAAGGGTGGATGGGTGGGGCAGGGATTGTACAGCGTATTAAAAAAACAGTTGACATCTAAAAATTTCACATAATAGGTCATGTGTCTGGCTTCTCAGAAGATCTGGTCCCTCCAGGCCCTCCTTCCTGCAAGGCGAGGCTGCCCTATCACATGGTCCCTGCACTCCCTGGCTCCTCACCTCCCTTCTCTGGCCACCTGCCAGGCCCCCCAGACCTTCACTGGAGAAGTGTAGGCCTTCCACATCCTCATGGCAGGCTATCAGCGAACTCCTGATAAATGTGGTATATAACTGGCTGAGGACCAGGAAAAATTATAGTATTAAAAAAATGGGTGGTAACAACAGCTCTGTAGGAAACCATTTATTTTCACTTTGGACTGGAAATATGAATTTGAAGAATATTGAAATATATGCATATAGTTATTCTGATTGTTCTTTACAGGCTTAAAATCAATTTAATCAAGTACTATAAAATAGATAGTTTCATCATAAAAGTATGTTTTATTAAATTTAAGGGAAACTTTATTGGTAAATAATTGTAAATTTGCTCATTGAATTTACTTTAAAATATTTTCAATGTCGTTACAATGGAGCTACAATCTGCTGAACTGTGTGGAATCCAGTGTGTCTTCATTTTTGCCACCATGTGAGCAAAGGCCAAAACCGTGGACAAAAGAACAGAACGTGGAACTTTACTCTTCCTCTGCAAAGACTCGGAAGAAAGGAACATGTTCGCATTGTCCAGATTGAAACACCATGAGCAAAGATGATATCAGATCTCTGTAATGCTCCCAGAGGCTGAAAATCATCTTGTGTTTCCTTCTCAGAACAGAACTGCTTGTCCTCAGAGTTCAGGAGCTGTGATCATCTGCCACTGCTGATCATTTTACCTAAAAAATTATTCTATTGAATAACTTAAGAAATATATTTTCTTCCAAGCATTCAACAAAAATGTTGGGAAATAAAGCTTCCCCCAAATATTATATTTTTCACATAAATGTATGCAAAAGATTCACACGTCATATAATTATTATAATCATGATCATAAAGTATAGAAATGTTTTCTTTCTTCTTCTTTGTGTCAGAAAAATCACGAGATTTTACCCACTGATCCACTTTTGGCACATATTATCAGAAGGAAATCACAGAACCACAGGGTCACAGATGTAAAAGTTTAAGGTACCCTGGAGATCACTTTGACCACGTTTTGCAGATAAAGATGCTGAGGGCCGTGAGGGGGAATTATCAGGACAAAGTCCCACCGGTAGAAGAAGGAGTATGAGTTCTGGATAACAATTCTTGGTTTACAATCCTCTCCAACACACCATATTGCCTCATTAGAAAATGCAAAATGACCTCGAGAGTCCACTATACAAATCAGGAAGGCATATAGTAGGCTTTAAAAGATTTTCATTAAAATGATGAAAACACAATGTCTTTACTTGAAGAAAGAAAAAGAAAAGAATATCTCCATATATACAAGGTTTGTCCAGAAAGTATCCAGCCATGTAATATGAAAAATAGAGACATTTATTGAAGAAGATACAAGAGACATTGTACATAGGACAATGACACCTCAGTCCCCTTCAAAGTAGGCACCTTGGGACCTCACACAGTTCTCCCAGCGTCTCTTAACCCAAGCTGTACACATCTGACATTCTCAGGTGTTCTGCTTGTTGCAGGCCTTCCGGAACGTGGATCACTTTCAACAGATTCTTGACCATCTTTGAAGCATTTGTGCCATGCTTTTACTACTTGTGCTTGACTCATCCCATCTTCCCCGAAAGCCTTCTGAATCATCCGAATAGTTTCCGCAGAGGAATGTTCAAGCTTAAGGTAAAATTCAATGCAGATGCGTTGCTCTACTCACTCAGACATTTTGAAAGCAACGACCCACACGGTGCATGTGCTCACTCATTGGTGTCTAGCGCCCACTGACTAGTGCAGTGACGTCATCGCCGTTCACGCATGCGCATCCCAGTCCACTCGCCCTGACTGCCAGGTTACATCAATGTCATGCAAACCGTTCGTTATAGTAACGGTGGCTGGATACTTTTCTGGACAGACTGCGTATGAGTAGAAGAATGCATGCCCCGAAGTTAGCTATGGTCAATGCTAACACTAGAATATGAGCTCCGTGAAAGCAGGAATTTTTGTCCTTTTTGCTGGCTGCAGTGTCCCTGGTACAGCCAACAGCTCTGGAACATGGCAGGTGTGCTAAATGGGACTACTGTACGTGCTGGGTTTCCCAGGATAGCCTCGTTCACGCCTGTTGTCCGAGGCCCTCAGTGCTCCCTTCCACTCTCAAGCATGTCATCCTGTTATTAAGTGTTTCTGAATGAAAAATGTATGAAGGATGGGGTTATGGATTTGTTTTTATTTTCTTCTTTTGATTTATCTGCATTTTCTAAATGTGGCACAATGAACATATTTGTGTAATGGAGAAAAGGTGTATTTTTTTTTAAGATTAAAGTAAAAAAAATTTGGCTCTTGACCAAATCAGCTTCGATTGTTCAGGATATCCAGTGACTATATATGAATCATTTCCTTTCCTGATAAGAATCTACACATTGCAATTAATCTCCAAAACACATAATTCTTTTTTAAAAACCACATCCAGTTTACACCTACAATGTTCAAATACTCTAGAACACTAGAGTAAAAATGAAAATCACTATTTTAAAAAAAATTCAGATCACAGCAGAGTGTGGTTTTCAAGTCATGCCACTTTTAAATTATATAATAATTGGGCCTTTGTGATTGATAACTAAGAAGGCTCTTTATTTGTGTTAATATTTTTTAGGTTCTAAAAAGTAATTAAGTTGTTGATAATTGTTCTCTAGGAGTGTTTTGTTCCTGCACTGTGTTAAGAATGCCCACTTGCTCAATTATCATGAAAGATGGTGTTCATAAAAATCTAATGAAGATCTGCCTGGCCATAAACCTCATTAAAACACAACTTATTCTATTCAAGTGAGAAAACAAAAAAAAATTTTTTTTTTTGAGGCAGAGTCTTGTTCTGTCACCCTGGGTAGAGTACAGTGGCATCATCGTTGCTCACAGCAACCTTAAACTCCTGGGCTCAAGTGATCCTTCTGCCTCAGCCTCCCGAGTAGCTAGGACTACAGGTGTGCACCACCACACCTGGCTAATTTTTCTATTTTTAGTAGAGACTGGGTCTCACTCTTGCTCAGGCTGGTCTCAAACTCCTAGGTTCAAGGGATCCTCTCACCTCAGCCTCACAGAGTGCTAGGATTATAGCCTTGAGCCACCACACCTGGCCAAAACAAAACAAAATAAAACAAAATTTTAAACAGTGAGCTTAACATTGCAGAAATACACTTCAAAGTTTGGAGGCTTGGGTAGGGTGGAGAGAAAGGAACGATGAATGCTGAGAAAAATAAAAGAGGGAAGCAGGGAAAGCCCATCCCACCCCCAACCCCAACAGAAGAACTGGACATAATGAGAAAGTAAGAGCTGCAAGACTTTGGACAGCAAGAAGCACATCTTTGAGGACTGTGTCCAGGACACCCTTCCTTTCCTGACACTCTGACCTCCTGGCTTCCAGGACGCCATGTTCTTTGACTGTATGACTCCTCAGATGTGGGTTCTGTCCTTTTCACCATCCCTGGGGCCCAGTCCTTAGCACTCCACAGGGGTCCCCTGAAAGGCTCCTCCTTCACTGTGTCTTTTTCTCCCACCAACGGCTCATTCTTTTTTTTTTTT
>VBSM01002959.1:1223622-1249295 GCA_008086735.1 Cheirogaleus medius
CGCCCGCCTCGGCCTCCCAGAGTGCTAGGATTACAGGTGTGAGCCACCATGCCCCGCCTCATTCTTTTATCAGTACATTTCCGCCTCACCCTGTGTCACCCCAGGAGTATCGCATGTTCAGCTGCCTTCAGATTGCTTTCCTTGAGATGCCCTGCCCCTACTAGAATACACATGAATGGATGTAAACCAACCACCTACTATGTGCAAGCTGCCATAGGGTGTGCATTTTAATCTTTTCACATCATCAGAGTTAAATGGAGGAAATGCAGAACAATATTGTCTCAGAGAGGGAGCTGGGAGTGGACCCCACCTGGGCAGAGCATATGTGCATGGGACCCATTTACTGCTTTCATCACTTGCCTTCGTGGGACGGAGCCACATCTGGATCCCATTACAATTATGAAAGGTGCAGGCTTCATGCTTGCTCCAAAGCCGGGCTCTGATTTCACAACCAGCCTGGAGAAGCAGGAGGCAAATAAATACTTCCTGTTCCATTTGTAATCAACATGCACTTGACATCAATAAACTGGGATAATTACATTGTCATTATCATTACCATCATTATTATTGAACACAATCGAGGAGACGTTAATAGAGGTCTCTGCAGATTACTCTTGGGACAGATGGGACAAAAAATGTAATGGAGGGTGGGGGTGCCATTTATCTCTTTCCTTAGCCAAGCCGATGAGGGAACTTTTTAAATGCTCTCAAAAAGCTACGGAGATTGAACCAATAGAATAGCAATCAATTGATTTCATTGTTTCTTCAACACAAAAGTGACAAGATCTCTGGGCCTTGAACATTTTCTGGAACCCTAGAAAGTTAGAAGAAGGGGAGGTCTTAGAGACAGTCAAGTCCAAGCCACCCCCCGCAGCCCCTCTTTTTCAGTTGAGGAAATTAATTGAGGCCCAAGGGACTTGTCAGTGTGTTAGCTTGTAGAGCAACTTGAACTAGAACTCTGGCCTTGGCCTCTCCACTTCCTCCCTCCACTGATTAAGAAGACCACCAGGCCACCCTCACCCTTACAGGGTAGTTTCCTAACTGGAATTATACTTTTTAATGGCTCGAGACTCTTCACTTTAGCCCTTAAGCCTTCTGTCTATAGTCCATTATCTAGTGTAACGTAAATATTTGGAAAACAGATACTTGGCCTCTCCCCTACAGACAGAACTGGGACAAGTGAACTTTCCAGCAGATGAGTTCTACTGAAAATCCATTAGGTAGTGTGGGTCGTTAGACTCTGGCAAGAATGATGGAGAGATTTTTCTTTTCTGAAAAATCCATATATTGGATATTTAGTCTATTCTTTCTTGGATGGTTTCCTTGTCATGAGATAAAGCCCAAGGGGATAAGGGGAGAGGGGTGGAGACAGGCACACGGATTATTTTGTGTTCTCTATTATCTTGTACGATGTCACACCCATGGTGCTGCTGCGTTTTGGAATTGTTAGTTTGAGCAGTGGATAAGTTACCTATTCAATGGAGCTACCTGGTGCATCATACTCACACACACACACACACACACACATACTCCGTCTCTTTCAGGCTTCCTTTAACTTTATTACTTTTTATTCCATAATCACAGATGTGCAAAGAGAAACAAAGCTAGCCAGGATCTATACACTCAACAACAGTCTGATTTCTCCCAGTGCACAGGTGGAAATCCATAGATGGGATCATCCCTGAACGTATCCTTAACCTTTGGAATCTTTGATTAATAACCAAATATTATTGACTGTAAAATTATTTTAATTATGATATAAAACCCAAATATGATTAATAAGCAAGTATTTACCCAAAGGCACCTCCCAAGTCACTTCTTTCGTGAGTGTTTTAAAACAAATAAATTACGGGTCTTATCTCTTAGCTGTGACGATCAAGCGTGTCGAAGTGATCCTTCAAAAAGGCAGCTTTTCTGTTCAGAAACAGGGACCAAAGAGCCAGTCCTGGGTGGCTGCTCCAAAGAACCGGCCAGGCAACAGGACAGAGGTGTCCACCTCCAAATTTGGACCCCAGGCTCATTTCATTCAGTTTGCTCACCTTTTCTTATATGCAATGACCTTCGGATTTTCCTCAACATCTTGATGATTTATTGCAAATAAGGGTTATTTACGAGAACTCTTCCTGGAGGGCTGGCAGGATTATGTAATGGCTTCCCGAGAGGCCAGCCTAGCATCGTAGCTCCCCTTCCTCCAATCGAGGGCAGAAACAAGAAAATAAAACCTCCTCCAACTGTTTATTCAACCCAAATAAACTTGGCTCCAGGGCCTGCCAAGATTTTACAGTGCCAGAAGCAAGGGGGTAAGAAACCAGAAAGGGAAAGGAGGAAAGAGATCCGAAAGATGTGGGCAAGCGAGGGAAGAAAACCGCTCACGCCGCCAGGGAGCTTCCTGCCTCCTCAGACCCTGTTTGTGAAACCTGAGCTCCTGCTCCCCCGACACACGGGGCCAGAATACGGAACGCGTGGAAAATAAGAAAACTTCAAGCCATTTCCTGCCTTTTCCAATGCGGTATCGCCTTTTACCAGTCGGGCCCCAGACTGGACAGGCATGAACAACGTTTCCTTCTCACTGAGTCCTGTTCCCCAGCCCTCGTTGCTTGGGGACAGAGGCGCTGTGTGCTGGCAGGGACCCCAAAAGATCATCTGGCTGATGTTTCTGCCTTCAGGCAGCACAATGCCTGAAGATCGCATACTTTGTTTTGGAATATTCTAAGGCACAAATATGACAAAACTCCTGTGGGTCATCTGTTTCCAGGTTGAACTCATTCCATTTCCAAAATGTTTTCCACTTAGGAGCAAGAAAGGAGAACTGTATGAAAAAAGGAACCCTGGTTTCTATTCTTTTCCCCTGCTCTTCTGTCTGTTCTCTCCCGAGTTTTGTCCTAGCCCTGACAGGCAGGGCGAGTGGATTATCTTCGTTGCACTGAGAGTGGGGAATTATTAATAAATCGTTGGCTCGAATCACCGAGTCCTGCCACTAGGGTCTCACAGCTTGTCGAGGACTTGGCTCCGGGCATTTCATTACTTCCCCGGAGCTCTAGGAGAGGCAGAGGAGAGAATGTGAATCTGTTTAGCTGAGAGAGAGCAGAGCTTCAAGAACACGACCTTCTCAGAGCTTCAGAGCTGCAGGCAAAGACGGGAGAGCCAGCTGGTGTCCAGCGAAGCAGCAGGGAACCTAACGCCAGCTGAGATGGCACTTCCTGGGGCTCAGTCTGGAATTGTGGAGAGGAGGAAAAGAGGTGTTTGTGAGGGGTGGGGGGAAACATTTTGTCATCTTGAAAGATGTGCTCCCAGAGTTCTCACTCAGGTCATTTCTTAGAGTCACTATTTCAATTCTTAGTGGTTGAAGCTAAAAAGAACCGTCGTGTGACTGTCAAGAAGCATGGACACAGTGGCCAGGTTCGTGGATTTGAAATATGTCCCTGTACTTACCAGCTGTGTGACCTTGGGCAAGGTATTTAACCTCTCTTGGAGTAAAGTGGGAATAATGATAGCGCCTTCCATGTAGAGCTCCAACAGAGAGGATTAAATTAATTGATCTGCGTGGAAGCCCTTAGATCAATACCTAGTACAAAGTAAGTGCTTTATTTCATAGATGAGGAAGCTGAAGACCAGGTCACGTAATGACTTCTAAAGGTCCCACAACTTTGGAGCAGCCTTAATGAAACCAGAGACCAGATCTTGTAACTCTCAGAACCATCATCTTTGTACATCGGCAAGGTACTGATAAGTGAGTGGAAGGTTAAAATGCAGAAACAGTAAGGCTAAGGAACAAGGAAAAACATATTTGCTGTGAAGAGATGTGATTTGCTACAATAGTTAAAAGATGTCTAAGACCCTAAAGAGGCTATTATTTAATTTCAAGATAGATGATAACTGATTGTGTTTATGGGGTAACAGGATGGAGACAGTGAAGAGAATGAGGTTGAATAAATAGTGGGGGAAGGAAAAAGAGAGGGAATAATCAATGGAGCAAGTGCCTGGAGGAGATAGGAGGGTTTTGCTATGGACTCAGGCAGAGGAATTGGCCTTGGAAGTCAAAGGACGTTGCCTCCTTTGACACCAACAGGAAGGAGGTGAAGGTGGTGGTGGATGCAGATAGCGTCTATGCAAGAGTCAAGGGAGCCTACCTGACAGCAGGGGTCAAGGTCATCTGCTGAACAAGAGGGGCAGGGTTGGTAGAGGGTTGGAGGAGAGCAGGGAGGATTTTCAGCAGCCACTGTCGTTATGGATAAGAACATTACTTAGGGGACAAGGAGGTTCGCTGGAGCAGAGGGCAAGACTCATGCAGGTTAGAGACAGTAAATGAGGCATGATCTCCATCCAAGATAATGGAATTTTTTCCAGCCTCACTTAGAAGCCCAGATTTAGGTATGGAGACCCAGGCTGATTGGGGTAACCCAAAGTTGGAGGTTTGTAGGAAGGTGTCCAGAAGGAGGAGGTACAAAAGTCAAAGTTGCTGGTAAGAAGGATCTAGACTGGGAGAGGAAGCAATAGTGCCAGGAGGAGACTGGTAGACAGGGAGAAACAGAGGAGTCAAGAAGCTGGATGCCACGAAGAAGGTGAAGGATGGAGGGTGGGGAAATGAGGATGTGTGTTCAGACACTAAGACACTGGGGTTTGAGACGTCTGAAGTAGAGCAGTTCTGGGAGATGACAAGGCCTCCAGTGTGGCCTCACAAGGGATCAGCTAGAGAACAGTATGAGATGAGAACAATGATCTAAACACAGACTATTCTTTGGAAAACTGGGTCCCTTATCCAGAACCACTTGGTGTGGGGGGCATGGTGGCCCTATCCCTTATACTTCTTTTCTGACCATAATTAAAATTAAAATTTCTATCACAAAGTCCTTGGAGTCCTATGAAAGATACTAACAGTTAATATAGCCTCTGCAAATACAATATTCCTGGATCTGCTCTGCACTGGTGGGTTGACCCAGACATCATCCAACTCTTCCAGAATTGGCCCTGCCCATCCAGCCCAGAGTCCCATTTCTGACTAAGGTACTAGGAGATTATGGGGCATATTCTTGATTCCAACCTAGATGAGCATCAAAGAATCATAGCATCTCCTAATAATTTCCTTAAGTATTACCTGTAAATTAATCTAAACTTTTTTGAACCCATTTATGTGTTAGCAAGTATTCCGCACCTCTGTGGTAATATGTCACATACATTTATCATCCACTATGTAAAGTCATAGTTTCTTTTACTTGCCTTGAATTTGTCTCTTTCAAGCTTCAGAGAATACTCACTAATTTTAGAATTTTGGATTCACACGCTTTATGATTTTAGAGACTATTTTTCCCTAGCCTCCACTTTGATAGAGTTGAGTTTTAACATTTTTGTCTGTTCACATCTAGCCCTGTTCCCTTCATCATATGTTCTTCTCTGAGAGTGTTGTTAGTCAGGATAGTGATGATGATGATGATAACAACTATTTAATTAGCTTTACGGCTTTCAAAGTATTTCATCATAACTCATTTTATTTAAGCCCCACTGTAATCCTAAGTCTCAGGAAGGACACCCTTCTCATTGCATGATCAGAGAGATGTGAGGTGATTTGCCTAAGTGTATACTTATGACTCCAAATTTTAGATTTTCCCCACATCTCAAGTACTATAGTACTACAGTTAGGAGCATGACTTTTCTGGGTTCTAGGTTTAAATTTCCACCCTACCGCTTTCTATACACTTGGATAAATTATTTAATTTCTACAAGTCTGAATATCCTCATCAATAAAGCCAGGATAGAGGTTCTTATCCTAAAAGGTTAATTTGGATTCAATGAAATAATATCTGTGAGTGCTCAGTCCATCATAGCTACAATTCCAAATCCCTATGTCTTCCTTAAGACACAACAAGAACAAAATTCCCGGTCTTTTTCCTGAATTATAACAGAGAACTTGACATTCATAATTTACATAGTTAGCAAAATTCTTCCATTATTCCATTACTTAATACTTTGCCAGACCTAAGCTGATTTGTGCATTTTCTCCCTGCACACATGTCAGTAAAACAGCCCAACAACAGCAGAATACACATTCTTCTTAAGTGCATGTGGAGTATTAACCAGAAAGATAGACCATGTTCTGGGCCATTGAAAAGTTTTAATAAATTTAAAAGAATTAAAATTCTACAAAGCTTGTTCTCTGATCACAATGAAATTAATGAGAAATAAATAAATATCTGGAAAATCCCCAGATATTTGGAAACTAAATGGCACTTCTGAATAACCCATTGGTCCATAGATAAAAGAAGAAATTAAAAGTGAAATTATTAATAGAATTTCAACTGAGTAAAAGTAAAAACACAGCATATGAAAATTTGTGGGATGTAACTAAATCAGTGCTTAGAGCAAAATTTATATGTTAATATTATAAGCTGTTATTGATATATTAGGGAAAAAATCTCACATAAATGATCTAGGTTCCCATATTAGAAACTAGGAGCAAAAGAGCAAATAATAATAAAGACAAAACAAGAAATCAATGAAATTAGAAAAAAAAAGGAAATAGAAAGAAAAAGAAACAGAAACATAAAAGGGGAGAAAAACCATAGAAAAAAACAGTGAAACAAAAGTTGTCTCTTTAGGAAGATCAATAAAATTAATAAATCTCTCCCCAGACTGATTTAAAAAAATAAGAACACAAATTAAGATTATCAGAGAAAAAGGAGGTATCATCACTAAAGGTCTTAAAGACATTAAAAGGGTAATAAAAATATTTTGAACAAATTTATGCCAATATACTTGAACTTTTATGAAACGGAAAAATTCCTTGAAGAACACAATAACCAAAGCTCACTCAAGAAGAAATAGAGAATTAAAAAATCTACATATGTAAAAGAAATGGGATTTGTAGTTCTAAACCTTCCCACCACCAAAACAAACATGTCAAGACCCAGATGGATTTATTGCTGAATTCCACTAAACATTTAAGAAAGAAATAATACAAATTCTATATAAATTTTTCGAGAAAATTGAAGAGGATAGAACATTTTCCACTTCAATATTTGAGACCAGCATTACTTTGATATGAAAACCAGAAAAAGACTTTACAAAACTACAGACCAATACAGAGATAACATAGAGATAAAACCTTTAATGAAATTTCAACAAATCAAATCCCTGAATATATAAAATGGATAATATATCATGTAAAATGAGGCTTATTCCAGGAATGCAAGGTAAGTTTAAAATTAAAAATCAATGTAATTAACTCTATTAACAAAGTAAAAAATCAAAACCATATAATTATTTCCATAGATGCAAAAATATTGACAAAAGACAACATCCATTTGTGACCAAAAAACCCCAGCAAATTAGGAATACAAGGTAATTTCCTCCACCTGATAAAAGCCATCTATGGAAAACATAATAGCTAACACCTTACTTAAGGAAGAAAGACTGAATGCTTTCCCCCTAAGTTTTAAAACCAGGTATGTATGTCTGCTTTCAACACTCCTATTCAAATTGTACTGGATGTGCAATAAGGCAAGATAATAAACAAAAGGCATCCAGATAGAAAATTGTATTTTCAGATGACATGACAATTTATTTAGAAGATGCTAAGGAAATTTTTAAAACTAGGAGACTGGCTCACTCTTGTAATCCCAGTACTTTGGGAGGCTGAGGCAGGAGGCTCACTCGAGGCCAGAAGCTTGAGACCAGCCTGGCCAGCATAGCAAGACTCTGTTTCTAAAATAGAAAGAAGAAGAATAATAAAAGAAAAATTATCCAGGTGTGGTGGGTGCACCTGTAGTCCTAGCTACTGGAGAGACTGAGGCAGGCAGGTCACTGGAGCCCAGGAGTTTGAGGTTGCAGTGAGCTGTGATCACTCCATTGCACTCCACCCTGGGGGTGACAGAGCAAGTCTCTAAACAAACAAACAACCACAGGAGACTAATAGGTGAGTTTGTAATAGCACTAAAATACATAAAATATATAGATATAAATCTTACAAAATATGTGTAATATCTGTATGGACAAACATACCAAAAAGCTATGAAACACAAAAACTACAAAACACTGATTTAAAAACTCAGGATATTTAAATAAATGGAAAGATATATCATGTTCATGGGTTAGAAAAGTCAATATTGTTGAGATGTTAATTTAGCCCAGATAGATCTATAGGTTCAATGAAATTCCAATCAAAATCTATCTCAGAAAAAAGAATTTTGTGGAAATAGACAATTTATTCAATTTTTTTAGGGAAAGGCAAAGAAACTAGAATAGCAGAAACAATTTTTTAAAAGAAGAACAATGTTAAATACTCACATTACCCAATTTCAAGACTTTCTGTAAAGCTACAATAACCAAGGCAGTATGGTATTGATGAAAGAATAAACATATAGACCAATGGAACAGAATAGACAATAAGTAGACCTACATATTTATATCAACTGGTTTTTATCAAAGGTGTAAAGGCAATTTAGTGGAAAAAAGGCAATTTAATGTTTCAAATAAATCGTACTGGACCAAATAGATAACCATATGGAAAAAAATGAGACTAGATCCATATCTTGTAACAAAATTACAGTTATAAATTACAATTATCTGTAAAAAATTAACTCAAAATTGATAACAGACATGAGTATAACACCTAAGACTATAAAATTTTAGAAGAAAATTAGCAGAAAAATCTTTGCTAACTTGCATTTTCTTAATACCAAAAAGCATAATCCAAAATTGATAAATTGGATTTTATCAAAATTAAGAACTTTTGATCTTTGAAAGACACTGTCAGGAGAATGAGAATACAAGTCATGAATTGGGAGAAAATATGGCAAATCATATATCTGATAAAAGACTTAAATCCATATACAGAGCTCCCAAAAGTTTATAATATAAAACAAACACAAGAAAAAAATTAAGGGGAATATTTGAACAGACACTTCACCAGCCAGACATACATTATAAATCATTTGAGAAATGGAAATTAAAACCACAGTGTGATACCATTACCCACCTATCAGAATAAAAACAAAACAAAACAAAATAACAAAAACCCCACAAAACCCTAAATAACAAGTTCTGGCAAGGATGCTGAGCGACTGAAATCCTCATACATTCCTTATAGACATGCAAAATGGTCTGGCCACTATGGAAGACAGTTTAGCAATTTCTTAAAATGTTAAACATATACTTATGCTATGTGGCAAATTTTCCCCTAGATTATTTACCCAAATACTTACCCAAGTGAAATGACAGCTATTTTCACACAATAGCTTGTACACAAATGTTTATAGCAGCTTTATACATAATTGGCAAAAACTGGAACCAAATATCCCTTAAGTGGTGAATGAGCAAGCAAATTATGGTACATCCACACAAAGGAACACTACTGAACAATAAAAAGGAACAAATTACTAATATACACAACAATATAGATGAATTTCAGGTGCACTATGCTAAGCCAGGCTCAAATGTTGACATATTGTATGATTCCAACTTATATGACATCTTAAAAAGGCAAATTATAAGAACAGGAAACAGATCAGGAGTTTCCGGGAGCTGGGGAGGGGGGAAGATTCAAGTACAATAGGGTATGGAGGGTCACTGAGGGACGGAACTCTTCTATATCTAAATTGTGATGGTAGTTATCCAACTGTATGTATTTGCCAAAACTTACAGAACTGTCCACTAAAGAAGGTTAATTTACTGTATGTATTTTATACCATATTTTTAAAATGAAAAGCAAATATCAGACAGGTTAAGTTGACCAAGATCCACAATTAGTGAGTGGTGAAACCACCATTTGAATCTAGTTCAATGTGACTTCAAAGCTTGTATTCTTAACCACCGCAGCAGAGAAGGTGGCATCCACATGCCTAATTCCCCAATCTTTCTCCTATTATGATGGCCAAGAAGACCGTGTGCATTCCACATGGTCTCACCACAGAAGAGTGGGATTTCTGTCAACCTGGATTCCTGAATGTGGGTTCCTGAATGCCTATGTCAAAAAGTGGCCCCACCAACCCACGTGGGACAAGTAGCATGTAATGAACATAAACTTTTGCATGTTAAGCCACTGAGACTGTGGGACTATTTGTTACAACAGCTCTATGTATCCTGTTCTGACTGATACAACCCCTCTGTTCCCTCTCCAGTATCTGCCTTTTGCAAGAACTGAGAATCTGCATAAGAGTATTAGATTACGACCCTGGCACAGAAGAGAGGAGAAAGTTGCTGAGGGTCTTAAATCCCAGACTTGGAAGCGGAGACTCCACTGAGTAGGTGACTGGGGCTCCTACGTAGCTGGACATCCTGGATTCAGTCTTAAAGAGCCAGGAAAAAGCAGCCGCCCAGTTGCAAAGCTCTGCTGACTCTGTGACTTGGCCTTCCGCAGCTCTGCCCAGGAGCCATTTTCCTTGGTATTGAAAAGCTGAGTTCCTCACTGGCAACCTCTCCAAAGGCCGGACCCTTTGGGCAACAAGAGCATTCGGAGCCTTCTTGTTTGGAACCTGGTGCCCTGGCTGGCTCCTGCACTTGCAGGCAATGTTTTCCTGTGCAGGTTGCAATGTTCTGTGGAAAATGTGAAGCAGAAATTGTTGTGATAAGCCTGGGGCTGAGGGGCCTCTGGGGAGCAGGCCTGGTGAGCTGGGTCACCTCATTTCATGAGGGCCAGCCCTGGGGGGAGGTTCCACGGGCTTAATTAAAGCCAGCAGGAGGCTGTTTGAAGTGAGAGGAGCAAAAGAGTGAGGGCAGCAAAGAGCAGGCAAAGCCAAGCCCACCTCCTCCTGCTGGAAACCACCCTGGGAGTCCCACCGGCTTGAGCCCAGGCACAACGTGATGAGTCAGGGGCAACGCAAGGAGCACGAGGGTAAAGACCACCAGCACCAGAAAGGCAAGCGAGAGGGCCTGGGCTGACCCTGGGGGAATCTGTTTGCAGGGCAGAGCTGCTGGAAATCACCTGGGTAACTACCTAGGGTGTGTGGGTTGGGGGACACAGGAATCCCATCCCATCCCAGACCAAAGTGCTCATCCAAGGGACATAGAAACATTTTAAACCAAGACACTGACACCTGACCTCCTTTTGGAAGTTTGCTCACCTGCCACAGCCCAGATAAGCCTCTTCCTCCTGCCAGAGGGTCATTTTTACCTGCACCACCTATTGACCCCTGCGTGGGTAAGTGTGTGGGCAGCAGGGGCCCTGCCCTCTCTCCTTGGTGTCCCTAGCCATGGCTGCTCTAGGCCCCATCTGCAGACCTGGCAGTGCTGCCTCTGGCTTCTGGGGCTACCTGCCTCTTACTGTGCTTTGGGCTGGAGCAGGATGGACAAAGATGTGATATGCTGCTTTTATTTTCAGCATCTTGTTTTATTCCAGACATAGCCACGTGCTTTGGGATTGCTTTTGAGAGGACTTGATTTCCAGACCAGCAGAAATGATAAAGGGATTGAAAACAGGCCCGAATATGACTTTCTACATTTGTACAGCACTTGGGAGTTTGCAAAGCCCTTTCATGTACATTGTCTCATTTTTCCCCTAATCATTCTGTAGACCATGAGAACAGAAATTCTTATCCCTATGTTATAGATGAGGGAAAGGAGGCCCAAGAAAAAAATCAATGACTCACCCAAGTCACAGGGATATAGGCCTGGGTCTGACTGTGGGTTTCCACACTGCTTGGAGGTACTTGACAGTGGTCTTGGTGTTAAGGGGGCACTGAGGGTGAAGAGGACTCCTGCACCTTCCTCACCATGTCATCCAGGAAAGTTCTGTCTTTTCTGTCATGTGGGACATTAGTAAAAGATTTCTCTTGCTTTAAAAAATGGTTTAAAATAGCCACAAAAAAAATTTGGAGCCCAATACTCTGATTTTTCATATGCATAAACAGAACCAATGCGGTGAAATGATTTGCTCAAGTTCACAATGGGTGAAGGACCACAGTGGGACCAGAACTCATTTCTCCTGCTTCCAGGCCAGTGTTCTCTTTGTTACCCCAAATATGTTCCTGGGCCAGAATTTTGCAGTGTGTCTTTCCTCCTTTCCAAGCCCAGCCATTGCTGTTCTTTCTTGCCAGGATCCAAAGAGATCTTAGAATTTAGGGCTGGAAGAAGTCCAGTCTGAGGAACAGGGTTTTTCATTTCCCCAATAAAGACACCGAGGCCAGGGAGAAGTGACATTTCCCACGTCACAGGGCAAGTCAGAGGCAGAAACAGGGTGAACCCAGAGCCCTGGATCTCCAGGGCAGCAATGAGGCTGTCTCTTCCCCAGCCCCTTGGACTGTCCTCCCCAGATCACCCCCAGCCGAGGCCCTGACGGCCTCCCTTGAGAAATTCCTGACTCTTTACTCGCTAGCATCCGATTAGCTCCTCCCCTGGGCCAGGACAGCTTGTCCCTCAGAGGCGGGTGAGCACCCTTTCCAGCCCCCTTGGCTCTTAAGAGCAGTGGTTTTCCCTCTCTGTCCTTGCCCTAGCACTTGGTTGGAAGTCACCATATTTGAGACTATCTGTGCCCAAGAGGAAAAGGATCATAATCTGTTACAGAGTAGAAATAGGCTGAGATGGGGCCGAGGTGAGGGATGGAGGTATCCTACTGTCCAGTTCGCTAACCCTGGAAAACTTAATTACTTCCGCCCAAGGGTCCTTCCACACTGGTGGCATAGGACTTAGAAGCAGCTTCCACAGGTAGTTCCAGCTCAACCATTAGGGTAGAGCAGTGGTGAGTGCACGTTCTCCTGACCTTGACCATCAGCACACACTCATCTCAGACGGTCTCATTCAGCATCGTGTCCCCCCAGCACATATACACAGACCAGGAACCATGCTCTGCACATAGTGTTAAATATTTGCTTAATATTTATTATAATTAATATTTAATTATTATATATTATATTATCGCTTTATTTATTAACATATTTCTGTTGTATTTATTGATATACTTATCATGTGATTATATATTATATTATTGTGTGATATTATATAATAATGTATTATAATATGTAATATCATAAAATGTTATTTTAATTAATATTAGTTGATTAATAATTAATACATTCATGTATGCTTGTGCAGGACGAAACCTCAAGTGAGATAGAGAAGAAGCCAGAGCAATATATTTTATTATTAGAAGAATGAAAACTAAATCCCAAATGTATTTCCTCAAATACTTTTTTTTTTTTCAAGTTTCCAATATCTTTAAAGACTCATTAGAACCCTTGGCCTCATTGGTTTCAGTCTCCTGAACTCCTGGTTTTCTAAACTGAAATGTACTAGCTCCTGCCCAGCTGTAAAGGTACCTAATGGTTATCAACAGGACACTGTTTCCTGGGTCTGACGGTCCGGTCTAGCTGGAAACATCCAGTCTATGTGTTCTGCAAATGTCCTAGATTTGGCAAATGCCCGCGAGTGTCTGAGGGCGGGGAGGATGGAGCAGCGGAGGTTTCTGCCTCTCATCTCTCTCCTTTTATGAGCCTCAGTCTCCTCACCTGCGACAGGGTTGAGTAAGGGAGTTGGAATAATGATCCCTCACCACGGGCCTGTGAGAAACAATTAGAGAAACATTGCAAAGTGTTTGCATGAACAAATTCATCTGAAAAACCACTCGAATGGGTCCCTGGGGAACAACAAACAGACTTTTACAAGTTCACAGTTACTTAGCTAAGATCAGGTGATGATATTTTATTTCAGGAAAAAGAAAACACCATGTGCTAGCGCAGTTGCTCATGCTTGGGCCGGGTGAGGATCGTCTGGGGAGGAGGGAGGCGAGGGCTGCCCTGGGTTGGCCCCAGCCTTGGGGAGGAGCATTCAGCCTTCCCGGTCACACGCTGGCAGCGTCTTCACCAAACACCCCGGGTCCTGCCCTCTCCCTTCCCAGATGTTTCGCTTTTCCTGACATCGCCTTCATCAGCGCCCTTTCAGTTTTATGTCTTCTTCCTGGGTTTTCATTGTCTCCATTTGTCTCTTTTTAGAAAATTATCAGATGAAAATGCCCGGCAAGAGCTCAGAACATAGCTTTGACATATGGTGGGAACTGGCTCAAGCATCTTCTTTACTTCCACATCTTCCAGACTATTCTTCAGGAATAAAAGGGTCGTAGGTCCTGTTGGCAAATGTATTTTTTCTCTCTCGTTTCTCCCTCCCTCCCAGCTCGCTCTCTATCTCTCCCACCCTCCCTCTCTTCCTTTTTCTCCTTCTTTTCTTTGTTGATTTCCAGGATTCTTAGCTCTGCACCGTAAGGAGCTGGCATGCAGCTCTAGATAATCTGTGAGGTGGTGCAAGGGTCTTCGTCAATCCTGCAGCTCAGAGGGAAGTATCATGATGCTTTATCTCACAAGCGATGCAGACTGCTGTGCTCTGGACCAGAAAAGGCACACCTTCATGCCTTTGGGAACCTACACGGGCCTTCTGGGCTCAGTTCCCACCCCGAGTACCTGCAGCCCTGAGAGTCAGCGTGGGAGGATGGAGAGGAGCAGACCTCCTCCCGCTGGCCCCGCCCAGGCTGTGGTCCTGCTCCTCCTCCGTGACATCCTGACACAGGAGCGCTCAGCTGAGGTCGGAGACCCAGGGCGGGGCTGCCTATCCAGTTTCTGCTGCATTATTTGCAGTTATCTCTCGTAACTTCTCTGGGCCTAAGTTTACTCATAAATAACACGAAAGGCTTAGACTAGATCAGCGGGGTTCAAATTTTTATGTCTCTTATTTTTTCAGGACCTCAGTCTAGGAAAAAGGTAAAAGCGGAGTTACCCTGGTGGAAGGGGGTTGGAAGGCTCACCCACACCTCTCCCAAGCCCAGGATGCAGGCTGAGGATCGGGGGAGGCCTGCTCGGTTTGCCTCAGGCCTTGCTAGTGTAGGATTCTCATGCCATGGCCCCTCACTCCAACTGAGGATGCCGGGGAGGAGCCGGGAGCCATGGCACCACCCTATCTCCCGGCTGCCGCAGCAGCCCTGCCGGCCTTCCCGGTTCCACCGAGCTGGTTGAAAAGAGGCTCCTTTGATTCTGGCGTGGCGTCATGTAAGAACGGGGCCAGGCCACCCCCTGCCACCGCCCCCTGTTGCTGTGTCCTTGGCCTCCCTGTTCTGAGACCCTGGCAGATGTGAAGGCTGACCTGGGACCTGGGAGCAGGGGGTGGGGAGCTGGTGGCCTCCCAGGGGAGGAGATCAAAGGAGGCTGAGCTCATCTGGCCCAGCCTGCCCAGAGTCAGGGGCCGGGACAGCTGTGCACAGAGGGAGGACACCCACTGCTCCAGGCAGGGAGGACCCGGCCTCCGGAGCCTTCTCCCGGGTTCAGGTGGTACCTGCTTTCCCGACAGTCCGGTAGGGGAGGGGGTGGTGGTGATGGTGGAATTCTTTGTTTTGCTTCTTTTCACAGATTCCTCCTCCTGTTCTTCTCTCCCACCTCCTCAGACTTTACAGGAATTTTTGGTTATTCAGCACACCCTCCTTCCCGTCAGCCTGTACTTCATTTCTCACATTCCACCCGAGGCCTAGGTTAGTGGAGCCCAGCTGCCCTGGTTAACCTAGGTGAGATATTAAACTCCACCGCCCCGGGAGTGACCCATGGCCATCCCGAGCCGTGGGCTCTCTCCCTGGTGAAACTGAGGTGATAACAGTTCTCATGGTATTTTCAATTAAAAATTCCTGAAATGTTTCCAACATCAGCCAGCCAGAAAGGAGGGTGATAGAGAACAAATGGTGACAGGAGAGAAAGAGAGTGGGAGGGGAGGGGGCTAGGGGAGGAGGAGGGGGCTGGGTGAGGGAGATGGGAGAAGAGGGGGAGGGGAGGGCTCCAGGAGGGGCCGGAAGTCAGGGACACCACTGGAAGCACGCCAGGGACATGCAGAAAGGGCACAGATGAAGCACTGAAATAGCAAAAGACAAAGTGCTTGGGCTCTGAGTCAGAAAAGGACAGCAAACCGAGCTGGCACTTACTTGGCATTCATTAGACAAGTTTTATGTAATGTTCTTAATTCTTCTTTTATTACTCTTTATCATAGTCCTTATTATACTAAGCAGAAGGCCCATCTCCCAGATGAACCTGAGGCCGTAGAGATCTAACCCTTTTAAGGGAGGAGGACCCAGTCTTTTGTCGGCTTTTGAACAAGGGCAGAGGACTGAGCCCAGCCCCGACCCCCAAGTCAGGTACTGACTGGGCAGATGTATTTTGTTGAAGCCGGTGTGGTCACCATCCTGTTGGGGAGGGCCACCCGCAGGCGAAGATAAATACTGTTATGTAACACTCCCAAACACGCCACTCCAGAGAGCGTGCGGAGGAGGAAATGAGAACCAGTCATTTCAAAAGGAAAAGAGCAACCCCACCTCCCGCAGAAAGCCCCTTCTGGGCAGAGACCACTGCCACCAGGAAGTTGGGAATTCTCTTGAGGAACAGCCACAGAAATGGTTTGCTCCAAAGAGTGTGGGACCCAGAGCTTCCTCCTCACTCCCAAATCTGCTTCTCCTCAGGCCAGACGATGGGATGGCACCTCCCACTGTCCAGTTTGCACAGGTCGGAAACCTGCTCTTCTCATTCTCCACTGCCAGTCACCACGTGTCTGGGAGCCACTTCCCCTGTGCATCTCCTCGCATTCGCCCAGCTCGAGCACAGCATTAGCTTCCCCATGGCCTCCCTACCTCCATTCTTGCTCCTTCCAATCCATTCATTACCCTTGAGCCAGGATGAGCGCCTGAAAATGCAGAGCTCACTGGGGCATCCACCGCTTAGAGCCCGCCTAGGCTTCTCATCCCTTGGGTGGAGTCTGGCAGATGGAGCATGGGCCTTACCTGCAACTCTCCCACCCTACTAGATATGGATCATCTGGTTTTTCTACCCTCTGAACACAAAATTCCTTTCTGTCACGTGGCTTTGGTACCTGTAACCTATAGAAGGGTCTTTCCTTTCTGTGGCATGAGAATTCTTCCTTCGAATCTGCTGAGGGAAGAAAAATATCAAAGGAAGGGGCCATAAGTCTCCCAGGCTTCCAGGGTCTTCCGCTGACATGCATTCTTAGCCCTCACTGACAATTGCAGGATTGAACCCGAAGTGATCATATTGGGAAGTCAGGGGTCCTTGAACACCTCCACTTGTTCTGACATCTGACCACCATTTCTATTTCCCACTGAAAGACCACAGGCTCCGGGCAGTTGTTTTCCTGAAGGCTCCAGGGAACATCCCAATGGGGACTTCTGACTTACCAGGCTACCTTGCCCATGGGCTGAAGTGAAGGTTGGGTGTGAGGCCTCACATTGGCCTTTGATAGACGGTTCCCTGCTCCTCCAACCTTGCTATCTTCTTCAAGTTTTTGGTGCCCATTTTCAAGCCTCTCTTTGAGCTCCCACATCCAAAGCCCAGTTCACATTCCTCAGGATACTCACCCCTCTTTGCCCCAACCAGAGTCCTGGTCCTGCCTGCTGTGCCCCGGCTCAGCTGTCAGCAGATGCTCACGGGCTTTCCTCCACCTCTGCTTCTCCCAGCGGGCAGCTCTGCCTTACAGGCTCAGTGACAGTGGCTGCTTCATGTGCAATTTGGTCTCTCTTCCTTGGGGGATGCCTGTCGCTAGTTTTTCTTCTTGGATTACCTAGGGACATGTGCCACTGTGCAAATCTAAGGATGCCACGGTCTAGTCTATGAAGAAAGCCATTATTTTTTCCTATTTACATGACTCTGACCTTGTGAAATAACTCTGGCCTTTTTATGCCACACAGATGGCATAAAATTCCTGACTATGTTCATTATAAAGAGCCCCTCACCTCGACCCCCATCCCTGCATTAGCTGAAACTGTGTCCATCTGATCCATTCTGGATGGAGAGCATTACCTTCATACAGTTTTTCTCTGATGCCTCCAGTTTCTTCCTGGAAAGTGAGGACAGAGTCCTGTCAGTTCCTCTCTCCATGAGCATGCTTTTCCTTCAGACTGGAACATTCCTTCCTCCCCAGACCCTGTAGCTAACTGGAGGCTGCTTGTCTTTCACCTCTCAGCTCAAACTTCCTTCAAGAGTTTCTCTCTTTCTCCTCTCTCTCTCTCTCTCTCTCTCTCGTCCCCTCTCTTTCCTCACTTACTCTGTACCATGGCCCTAGGCCAGATGTTGGGGATATAATGATGAGTCAAAACAAATATGTCCCTGTCCTTACAGAGCGTATTGTCTGGGGTTGCGGGGAGCAGACAACGGAGTTGATAAAAAAAAAAAAAGTGCAGCCATGGTGAGCCCCAGGGGCACAAGGTACATGTGGTGTAAAGAACCATAATTGGGGGAACGCAACCTAGTTACAGAGGTCAGGGAAAGCTGCTTTAGGCAACCAGGGACACATACGAACATCCCGAGTGGAGGAACAACTCTTGGGAAGGTTGCAAAGCACATATGAGAGCTGGAAAGAGGGCTGGGGTGGCTGGAACAGAGAGAGTGCAGGCTGCGATTCAGAATGACTTGGCAAGAGAAGGAAGGGCAGGTTACCCAGGACTTTGTGGGCTGTACTCTGGAGTTATCTTGATTCGAAGAGAAAAGAGGTTTTAAGGTTTGAGGTTTTAAATGTGAGATGGGAGAGAGTGTCAGAGGTAGGGGAGTAGAGGGTGAGGGGTGAAGGGTGGCACTACCAGGTTTTCCTTTCAGAATATCTCAGCGGCTACATTGTGTAGAATGCACTGCCATGTGGGTGGGAGGAGACTTGGGAAGGGGCCCTACAGAGGTCCAGTCGAGACATGATGGTGTTAGTGGAGACAGTGGCAGTGGAGGCAGAGAGGTGTCAAATTCCAGAAGATGCTTAGGAGCAAAATTAAGGGGATTTGGTGAAGTATTAGCAATAGGAAATAAGGGGGTGTGAGGACTCACTGGCTATTGGTTTCCACTCTGGATGGGCAGCAAGAGATGCTGTTTTCTGAGATGCGTAGGGCTGAGATGGGCTCTAGTTTGGAAGGGCAGATCATGAGTTCTATTATGCCTTTCCCATCCTTTCCCATCATCAAGGCCAGGCCTCCCAGTATGAACTCTCCCAGCACTTGGCAGAGTTGTAATTAATCATTATCTGGGTAGTTATGTATTTACTATATGAATTTCCTAGACAATTATTAGCTCCACGAGGGTGGGACTTGAATTTGTTTTATTCACCAGAAAATCCACAAGGCCCAACTTGTTGGCATTCAACAAATATTTGTTGAATAAATTAGTGACCATCTGCTTCACTCTGTCTGCCCATGGGAAATCACCATTTGAAATATTCTCCATTTCTGTAACCTCCATGCATCCCAAACAAAATTTTTACTAATTTCACATGCTGGAGTTGAAAAGCACTGGGCTTGGAGTCAAAAGATCTGGGTTGAAGTCCCACTAGTTACATGCTGTACTAGCAAAATGTCTACAGACAAGTCAGAAATACCCAAAAATATCTTCCCTCGCTGGTAGGACAACCGGAAAGCCAGGCCAGTCAGAATACAAACAACCAACTGAGCCACGGTGATTATCATTCTGAAGGTGTTATCTCTAGCGTGGCACATTTTATTTTATTTTATTTTATTTATTTTATATTTCATTTCATTTTTATTATTTTTTAATGGTAGGATGGATCCTAGAGGGACCTCAGAGCAGATCAGGGTCTCTAAGAAAGGACCAAGTTTTCCCCTAAAAAAGTAGGGCTGCCCCCAAAGGAATCCCTCTAGAAGACATTTCTCTAAGAGCCACTTGCCTCTCGTCATTATTTCTTGGGGAAAAAGTCAGAGTTGAGGGCCAGGGGAGGCGAGGTGGGCAGATTCTGAGCTCTGAGTCCCAGGGTGCAGGCGAGAAGCACTGACCCAGACTCAGGAGTCCTGGTTCTGGTCCCAAACTGTCATGTGACTGTGGAAAAGCAATAACCTCCTGCCCAGCCCAGACCTGACTTTCTGCATGTAGAGAGCAAAAGCTTTGTACTAATCGAATGCCTATTCCCAGGGTAGAACTGGGCACCTGGGGTGTCGCAGAGGCAGAGGGGTGGTAGTTTATGAGGCCAAAGTCAAGAAGGACCAGGGCTGGTGGGATGAGGCTGTTGACCCATCCAGGAGACACTGTGAGGCACAAGTTCAAACCTCTAGCTGGGGTCATTTCTGTCCTTTCAGCAATAAGACATCTTCTGAACCCCAACCTAAAGTAAGCCCCCCATTATTTTCTACAATAGTGCCCTATTTTTGAAATAGCCCATACAAACTACACAATTTTAAGATAAATTTTATTCATGTGATTAAGGTTTAAGCACGAAACATGTGTCCCTATGACCAGGTTGCAAGCTCTATCAAGTGCCCATTCTGTGTGAACAGAATGCAGCATGGTGCCCACCAGGCACAGACTGAATGGACATCTGCTGAATGAATGGATGGATAGAGCAGTTCCCAAGCTTCAACATTCCCTGCAAATTGGTCATCTGCCTTCTATTTAGTGATGAGTTTGCTTTGTCTTCCTCAGCAACTAACCCTCACCCCCGATCCTAGCAGAGCCCAGATCAATTTCTCTGTTCCCAGGAGAAAGACACGGATCTCTTTTGCTTGCTTGCTAGGCTTGGCTTTGGGACCCTTTCCATCGATCACATGGCTGCTATCCTGATAGTCATTGCTTTTATGAGTAGAAGAGTTTAAAAATAGCCCAATCCTGAAGATTACTTTGGGCCACCAGCCACCACCCAATTTCTAGAGGATGTTTGCTGAGACCTCCAAGACCACTGTGGTTCTGACAATGATAGCAGCTTGGGTGTTTTGTTCTTTTTTGTCTAGCCCGTGCACTTCCCAAACAATGTCATTCATCCTCCCAACCACCCTGTGATATAGATGCCATTCTTATCTCTGTTCCCCAAATGAGGGTACTGAGGTACAGAAGGAGACTTGCTCAAGGTCACACAAACAGCAATGGGCTTACTGGCTTTGGATTCAGGCAGTCTGAGTACAGAGACCGTGCCCGTAGCCATGACGATAGATTTCCTCTTGTCCTAAGAGTGTGTTCCGTTTAGTTATGTCCTGCTTCAGCTGTGAGACTTCCATTCTAGAGTTCATGTTGGGTCTCCAAGCAATGCCCAAGTGCAAAGTGGGTGGGTGTGGAGAGGGCTGCTGTGTCCCGGGGAGAGGAAATATTTTGATTTTCGAGTGTAAATGGTGCATACAAGTTCTGCAGATTGTCCTCCAGGGGCTGCAGGCTGTACTTTCGGGAAACACTCGAGTGTGCGCTCTGGACAGGATCAGCCCGGGGAGGAGGGGCAGGTGCCCAGCTCCTGCCTGCCAGACTTGGGCAAGCAGCCCGGGAGAGAGGCGACTCCCACACCTCGGCTTCCCTGATAGAGGCCTGACGCCAAAGCTCTGATTCAGCAGAGGTGAGCTCTTTTTCACGATTGCATTCATTTCAATTTTAAACAATAAGGATCAAAAAGAGAATTTAGAAATTAAGTCCCAAAGTGTGCCAAACAGTGGACCACATAGAGGATTGATGAATATTTCATAAAGCACCATCTTAAAGTAACAGAAACACTCCAAAATTCGTACTTTTAACCCTTTTTTAATTGCTTGGATTAAAATCAACTTTTAAGCAAACCTGGAACCAATATGCTGTTGTTTCTCCTGTTTGTATCAATCTTACAGCTGTTGCTTTGCTAGGATTAATTTGCCTCCGAGGGGTTTCAACACTATCCTCCCTGGTGTATTTTCAGAGCCCATAATGTCATGTAATCAGGGCCATGTTATTTTTGTCTGAATCTCTAGGAGTGATGTAAGAGGAAAAAGGAAACTAGCTAACTCCCAACCATTTGACCAAAGGTTAAATTAGTCTTGGCCTTTCCCCAGCTGGACAGAATGCTGCTCAAACATTTATTCCATCCAGCTAGGCAGCATGGAAGCCCTCTTCCTTTCTTCTTCAATTGTTTTCCCTAAGATATCCTTCCCCATCCTGCCCCAAAATAAATTTTCAATCCTCTTGCCCCTCCCCCATCTCCCACCATCTTCACATTGTTCACTATGGAGCATGACCACTGGAGAGACGTGTGTGGAAAGGTCTTAGGAGGTGGAAGGTCTTAGGAGGTGGAAGCAGATCCTGACGTGGGAACTGGAAACGTGTTTTTCTTGAGGAAGACGTCCATCCTCTGAATGGCTGTTTGGGGGACGCACTGCTTGGCCCCTTGGCTTTGTCACCGGTGCAGATGCCCAGCATCACCAAGACCTCAGGAACACCCTGATGGCTCTGATTGGAGTTTCTACTTGAAACCGCCAAGAAGTGCGAGCCAAAAACCCTGCCTAATCCAGTAGCTGGTCCTCCTGTAAGACACACAGTTGTTGACATTTCACTCTATCGGGCTTACACTTCCTCCAAGTACAGGAGGCTCTGTTGGGGCCTGGGGGTGGGTCTTTAAAGATTAACATGTCTCCATCAACACTATCTACTTTGTATTTCAAATAACTTTGTTGTGCTGCAGCTCGTGAATGATACACTACAGATCCAGTGAAATATTCATGTTTCGTTTTTGGCATTTTTCTTTTGCCAACAAGCAGAAATTCATTCATTCAGTGGCCTGTAAGGCAGACTACAGCCTTCTGTAAAAAATGTCTCCTCTCCCAGGAGTGAGGGACACTGTGACACAGTGAACTGGAACTTTGGAGCTAGAAGATCTGTAAATAGCCATGGCTAACAGTTATTGAGACTTCTCCAAGTCTGTGCTGAGTAGTTCATGTGTGTTATTTCTTTCAGCATGTGCAGCGATCCCAGGAGGCAGGTACTTTTATCGTCCCCCGGTACAGAAAATGAAATTGACACTTTGAGAGTCTGAGTGACAGCCTAACATCCCAGAAGCAGTAGGTAGCATTATTTGAAAGGATGAATGAATCGTTGAGTTTGGAATTGGGCTTGTGTGCAAGATGGATCTTCCTCTTTGTTCAGTTCACTGGCTGTGCTCTCCCACACATTTTCATGGGTTTTCCAACAACCGCAGAGACTGTATTCTTTGTCTCATGATGTGGTATGGCTATTTCTGATTCTTCCTGAGTTGGGGAACTGCGTGGTATGTAAAATATCTTAAAGCAAGCAAACAATGCTTTTTTGTTTAAATTGAAGTTTTTATTCAAACAAACACTTTCACTGAACCCTTAAGAACCTTGGAAAAGATTTGGTTTAGCACAAGGGTCGAACAAAATCTCTGCCACCACATTAATCCAGAGGAGTGGACCTCCACACCTCCCCATTCCGCTCTTCTCATTGGCTTAATGGAAAGGATTGGAATGTCGTTGAAGATACTGTATCATCCAAAGGAGCAAGATTTGGAGCTATTCTTTCCATCAAGAAGAAACAATGTAAACTGCAAGCACAGGCGTGTTTCTATTTTTTTCTCTTTTTTTATGAAAACCTGCTCTAGTTCAGTGGATTAACCACAGCTATTTTGGAGATACACTCTATTAGGCATCCAGACTGCAAAGCCAAAATGTGATAGATATTTTAATTGTCTAATTAATTGTTTAATTGACTAATGTACTTTGATACATATATACATTTTTCTATTCTGAATTTTCCCCATCAATCGGCATATATAATAACTAAAAAATAGAAACAGATTGAACTGTTAGTATTTTACTAGTCTGATTACAAATGCGAATGAAATTGTATGTGGTTAAAAGCAACAGCAACAATTTCAGCCAAGTTAAAATGAATAACTTCCACGGAAAGCCTCTCCTTAGAAGTATTTCTTAGGTTTAGCCAGAGTTCTAGATGAAACCAATTAATTTTCTGGGACATTTACTATACTGGAAATGGTTTACCTGGCAGTGATTCCCAAATACCAACCCAAGGATCAGGGTAGGGCAAGTGGCGTATGGATCTCGAAAGAAGATTTTCAAAAGTGCTACTCCTAGACCCCAGCCCAGATAGATACCTGATTTGATGTGTCTGGAAGGAGCCTGGAAACCTGAACTTCTGTAAAGCCCCAAGTGATTCTGATGCACAGATAGGTTTGGGGTCCACCCCATCTCATCCATCACTTCCCATTGCTATAACATAGGGTAACTGCTTCACAAGTCTGCCCAGAAACCTAAGCTGTGTGTAACAGTGCCCTGCCTGCCAATGTTCCATGGCAAAAGCCACAGGCTGAATGAAAATGTGTTTGCCACTCAGAGAGCCAGAGTCTGGCACTCGTGGGCAGTCAACAGCCTCTTCACATGTGAATGATTTGTCGCAGGTTACTCTGGAGTTGTTCTATTGTGCAAGAGAAGTGAGCAGTCTGAGTGAAACCACTCCTTGGCAGGCTCTGCTCTCACGAACCCTGAAGCTTTTCTCGGATCGGGGTGGGAAGCTCCAAGCCTTTTAAGCTACACTGCACTCTTCATCCTGTGTAGTTCTGGCCCCGTGTGTCTCAATAGAAGGCCTTTCCCCACAGGATCAGCAGGAACTAGGCACCTCGGCCTGTTCTGCGAGCTGTTGGTCAGAGGACTGACTGATGGATGAAGTCACTGGGGAAAACCCCTCAAGGGTGAATGAGGGCCCAGTTACCTTAAAACACCCAGTGATGGGCAGACCTTTTGATCTGGAAGGCTGGATTGAGCAGAAATTTATCAAGTGCTTGGGAGATGGCTTGTGTCCAAGGCAGCAGGTGACCACTGGACCTGCAAATTGCTTCCTTTAATGTGAATCACTAAGCATTTGGACTTTCTTCTTTGTCATCAGGTATATAATAGATTTCAAAGAATGTTTGAAATATTTAAATTATTTTGTACTCAAATATGGGAAAATTTTTTTTAAAAAATCACCCAGACTAAATATCTGATTTCCACCTAGGTAAAGAAAGTGATTCAAGTTTGAAAAAAAATGTCTGAATCCTCACCTTCATCTTTGTTTTAGTTTTAAGTTAGAACAAATAGACAGGTATTTGTATTTCTGCTTTTTTAAGTTCCTTGATTTCTTGGAATAAAATGAATTGTTCCAAAGGGAAAACAATCAACTATATAACAGCAAACAAAACCGCTGCTATTGAGAGATGGAATACTAATTTAAAGGATTTGCATGCGTGGCGGTGATCACATCAAAACCTCAACAAATCCTCAATGTTTAATGCTTAACTCAGATATTTACTACATCTAGAATTGTGTAGAGGCCAATTTTAGAATCACTGGCTCTTCAAGGTGAAAAATGGACCTTAGCAAACCCCTTGTCCAAGCCTGTGTTTACAGCTGTGGCACCAAAGCCCAGAGAGGTTGTGTCCTGTCTCACATTGTAGAGATGTGAGTGGCCGTGCTGGCTCTGAGACCTGGATGGTGATAACACACCCATGCTGTGGCCTCCCCTCTTCAACAGTGAATGACTAAACTTGGAATGAGATATTAAATCCCCTGACCAAAGGAAACAACTGCATGTCTTACATGTGCTTCCTTAATCCTGATAACGAACACTGTCACTGTGTATTTCTCTTTTTGGGGTCTCCAGTTTCTCCCCAATCTCAAAAATTCAGCAATTTTAAAAGAAGCTCTTTCCCTTTGCCATGTTCAAGGTCAAGGAAGTATCCAGGTGGCCAGCTCACATGCCATCTTTTTCTTTGACAGATGTCAAAAACAGCATCTACAAAGATTTGTTCCTTCTAGCTGGTGGCCACTCTGTGCTCAGCCTATTCATCCGATCATATCAGTTCCTTCTGCAGCTCAGAACAGCTCTCAGTTCTCTTGCTTCACTCTGCAGAGACTCCACAGACTGCCTCCCTCACTCCCTGGCTGCTTTTCTCCCTTCCCTTCCCTTCCCTTCCCCTTCCCCTTCCCC